>JZKD02S1831438.1:1278030-1295954 GCA_000966675.3 Picea glauca | reverse complement strand
AAAAAAAACAGAACACAAGGGAGAAAGAAACGAGAGTAAAAACAAAAGAGATGGAATCTTAAATGAAAAGGGGAAATGAGAATAAATGAATGGTTACCTCGAAACAACCCCGGTGGATAATGTAGGAATCCTATTCCGGTGAAATTATAGAGGTTTGTGTTCTAAATGTATCATTGTCTCCTTTTTGAATGCAGTGTCTCCACTACACTATAGAATTGTTTATACATAATGCAAGTAGTAAAACTTTATTTCATGGGTAGAGTAGTTATGCACTGCTTCAGTGAAGGTCTTAGAGTGAAAATCGACAAGGTGCCCAAGCTAGGTGAGGACAACTCCCATGAAGCAATCATATGCATCAAATTCTAACTCAAAGGGTTGAGATAGATTCGAAAGCTCCAAGACAAGTGCATTATATATCTTCTACTTCACTTGTTCAAAGGCTTGTTGTTGTGTCTCGTTCTAGTAGAATACATGTTTCTTCAAATTGCCTCTCAACAGTTGGTTGAGTGGCCATACTAGGCATGAGAAACCTAGAAAAAAATGCTTGTAGAAGTTCACCATACCCAATAAGCTATGCAACTGCAAGGTTATTTGGTTATTACCAATTCTATACGATCTTTGAACCACGTGAACTCCTTGGATGTCATGGAAAAATAACAATTAGACAAGTTTACCTACAAATAATTTGTTCGAATTGTTTATAATACCCTATTAACTTGTTGAGGGTGTTCATACCATGATTTGTAGAAGATCAAGATGTCATTAAGTTACACCACCATGAACTAATTCAATAAGGGTTTGACAACCTCATTCATTAGTCTCATAAATGTCGTTGGGGTATTGTAATATCAAAAGGCATCAATAAGCATTGACACAATCCTTCTCTAGATTTGAATGATTTCTTTCAAACATTTTCAAGGTGTATTGGAACCTGATTATATGATATCTTTAGATCAATTTTAGTGAAGTACTAGGCAATGTTAAGATAATACAAGAGGTCATCAATATGAGGTAATGGATATCAATTCTTCATTGTTATCTTGTTCAAAACTCTATAGTCTATGTGAGTATTCCACGTAACATCTTTCTTTGGCACTGAGACTATAGGACTAATGCAAGGGAAAGAACTAGTTCTAATATTTCTAGCATCCACAAGCTCTTGTATATGAGGGTGAATTTCATCATTCTCCCATAAATATTTGTGATAAACTGACAATTTTGCAAATATGATCTTGGAATGAGGTCTATTCTATGTTGTAAGGAACAATGCACTAGTACTTTTTTCGGGTCTTGAAATAGGTCACTATATTACTTCAGGGATAAGTTATCATTGTTGTTGTACCAATAAGAGACATCTAACAATGGAACTTGGTTTCCTTATTAGTTTTACTGTAAGGAGATTAAACCTCTAAAGATGGGCAATTATTTTTCTAGCTTGCTTGGCTAAGATAAGTTGCATCATCTGGAATGGTGAGGATTCTAGGACAATGTAAATACCACATGTGACTTGTACATGCCACTTATGAGGATTGGACTCATACTTCCCATGTCAATCCCAGATGTAGGGTCATCCAAGGATGACATTAAACACTTCCAGTGGTGCAACATCATAGAAGAAGTCGACTTGAGATGGCTAGATAGAATATGGTGTGTTTGGCTTTTTCTTGACCATAAATTCCTTCCTTTTCCACATCCATTTGAGGTGATAGGCATGAGGATGGTCAACAACTTTTAGTTGTTGTATTCAGATGGCTTATGAATAGATGATGATTTTCTAGCTTCCATTATCGATGATCACATGCACAACTTGTCCTTTCACCTAAAACTTTATGTGAATAGTTTATGTCGCTCTTCCTTGTCTTCTGGTATTACAATAAGTCATAGTTCTAATTTCTTTGTCACGACAAAGGACTGCATAGTTGTGACAATATTAGGAATAACATTGAAGACTTGCAACAATGGTGTTGTGGCTAATGCAATGGTATTAACTAAAATACATGTTGGAGAATGATCCACTTTGATGTTACACCATGTTCATTCAATTGAGAAGATGTTTGATGATTATCACACTATGTTCTTGCAACATGCTTCCTTGAACTATTGGTCTTTGTCTTTGTCTGCAACAATTTTGGACTTGAACAATTTTTTGTTGTCTTGAATATTGTTATCTTGACTATTGGACTTATGAGATTACATATTGCGACCACTCTTAAATTTCTCTTCCAAATTTGTTGCAAACCCATAAAAATATCCCAATGTGTTGATATTTAGGAATTCCATTAATTTCTCCAAGTAATGGTGTAAGCCAACTTTAAATTATAGAATTCTAAAGCATTTAGTACTTTATCATTCACTCTAATTGACATCCTATCATTCACTTTGATTGACATCCTATGGTAGTTTACAATGAAGTCCTCACTTTGATTGACATCCTATGGTAGTTTACAATGAAGTCGAGGCATCATAGCCTAGGTTAAGGTGAAATTTTAACCACTATATGTATTCATCATCAAGGTGTAATTATCATAATTATCATCAAGGTATGTATTATGGAAATTAAAAATGTTAAAAATGTGTTGATATTTAAAAATTCCATTTATTTATTCAAGTAATAATGTAAAGCCAACTTTAAATTATAGAATTTTAAAGCATTTAGTAATTCTATCATTCACTTTAATTGACATCCTATTATTCACTTTGATTGACATCTTCTGGTAGTTTACAATGAAGTCGAGCCATCATAGCCTAGGTTAAGGTGAAATCTTAATCACTATATGTATTCATTATTAAGGTGTGTATTATGGGAATTAAAAATGTTAAAAATGTGGTAGTTTAATTGTTTTATGTTTTGGTTTTTTTATAGATATTTTTTGTTTAATTTTGTTCAAAATTTTGATGATAAATTGTTGGATCTACTTATTTGAGTGACTAAATTTGTGACATATGGGTTTTTCAACATGTTGAATCTATTTATTCATTCAAAAATGCAATTTAAACAATAAAAAATTGTAATTTCATCCAAATTTATTACATCTAAAGGCATACACCTATTGATCATAGGCACATTTAATAGGTTTTTAGTGCAGTTTTGTATGGACAAGATTAAATATTGATGGAATATGCTTAGTAGTCCCAATAAATCAATGGTTGTGATTTCAACCACTAACTTCCTCACTATATAAAGACATCAGTTTACATGTTTATTTTTTAACTTAATCATATTTAAAATTTACTATGGTGGCTAGTTGATTGCCAAGTATGAGTGATTAAGATTTCATTTTAAAAGCCATCTTTTTGTAAGTCGTCCTTTCGGCATTTACCAGCCACGAATTTGTAGCTATGCTAGTATAACCTTTTTTGACTAGAAACAACAAAACATAAACTGTTTAGACAACACCATTAAAATGTAATCCTCGTGGATTCTTTCCTCTTCCCTTGACTCTGTGGTGAATGCCATGTTGAAGCTACAACAACCCATCCGGACTCTGAACAGGAGGAGAGCCGAACATGCTCCTGCAATGGGTGAGTACAATAGATGTTCTTCAAGCGTGGATCTTGGGCGAGGTTATGGCACGGGATATGATAAAAAACCGTAGACATCATCCTTGCTCTTGGTTCAACTCAAACAATGGGAACTCGAACTGCGCCCACATATAAGATTTGACAAACTAATAGTGAGAGTTACAGGTACGCATGGGACGGAGAAGCAATTTAATGGTACAGGGACACGTGAATTACAGGTAGGCATGGGACAGATGAGCAATTTAATGGTACAGGGACATGTGAATTACAGGTACGCATGGCACGGATGAACAATTTAATGGTACAGAGACGCGTGAGACCGAGGAGGACAAGTACCAGGCGTGATTAAAAAAAGGAGGCCGGGGAATTGGTTTCCAAGTAGAGAGAGGCTTTGATGGTATGTGGCTCGACTACCAATAGGACAGCATCTAAAATTTGTGAATAATCTGGATACCTAGGAGTTGCAGAAAAACATTCAAAACAAAATATTTTTAATGCTTAATAGATCTCACCTCTAGTTGTTGGGCAGGTCCGCATCGCTGGTTGTCCAAATCACAGATTTGGAATCGCTCATTGTCCTTTTCGGTGTTTTCTTGGCTTCATTCATTGTATTTTCTGGCTAAGTAAATGGGATATCCACTTGAACAAGTATTCTACGAATGGTAAAGAGATAAAGGCTTTTGTTATTGATAGGTTGTACAAGCGAACTTGGGATAAACGGCTCGGAGAAAGAAAAAGTATTATATTGAAGAGTTTAACCCCACATACAATCATCATAAAAAAAACTTACATAAGGGCCAATATATCTTGGAGAGCCAAAATGCTCATTGCCCAATTAAGAACCAATTCCCATCAACTCCGTTGTTCTCGGCTTCATTCATTGTATTTCTCGGCTTAGTAAATGGGATATCCACTTGAACAAGTGCCCTACTAACGGTAAAGAGATAAAGGCTTTTGTTATTGATAGGTTGTACAAGCGAACTTGGGATAAAGGGCTCGGAGAAAGAAATAGTATTATATTGAAGAGTTTAACCCCACATACAATCATCATCAAAAAATGTACATAAGGGCCAATATATCTTATAGAGCCAAAATGCTTATTGCCCAATTAAGAACCAATTCCCATCAACTCCGTTGTGAAACTGGGCGTTGAAAGAGACAGAAAAACATTTCATTTTAGAGTGTGAAGCTTTCAAAGACAACAGGGACAGCTATATAATTAACAGCTATATAATGATCTTAACAACTAGCTCTTGGAATAACTTATTCAGCGAGGAGACACTGGAGAAATTGGGAGAGGAAAAGGGTTGATCATTTTCTTTCTTTCTTTCGAAATTTGGTGGCTCTAACTAAGAATTAAAATTAGAGGGCTTTCCTCTACAACTTAGTATGGGAATATGTTGTAACCTTGGCTACAACTAAAAATAAATAAATAAATAACTACATATTTACATAATAATATATAAATAACTACATTTCACTAAAAATAAATAAATCACTACATATTTACATAATAATATATAAATTAAAATTTACACAATAAGAAATTTGATCTCTCTTTGTGTTTAATATATCTTGATCAGGTTTTAAGATAAATCTTACGGTAGTACGACAAAAAAGGCCTCAAACCATCTAATTCAATTATTCACACCAAAGTTATATATATATAGTACAATGAGTGATGTTTATGGTTGGTAGTTGAGTCTCCCTCCACCCATGTGTTCCATGGAAAGAGGTCTAACAAGTATTTCCTTAGAAAATAAATATAATCAACTCATTTAAGACAAAAGGGATAGAACATTTAACACTTTTATTTGACCTCCATTCTCCATCTAAATATCATCATTCTCGAAATCAAGAGGCTCCCAATCATCATTGTTGTGATCAAGAGGGTTTTTGGCTTGATAAAAGTTGGGGGTTATATTAATGCGGGGTTAATGTATTAAGAGGTTATATTTGTACAAGTGTTAAAGGTTCTAAGGGGTATATTAACTACTATATCAGTGTATGATTAGGAATTATATTAGTATGGGGTTAAGGGATACAATTGTTGTAGGTTGGATGTTATAATATGGATTAGGTTAGCTCAATCGGTTGAACCATCTTCTCAAGGCATGTTGTTTATGGGGAAGCCATAAGTCACAACTTCAAACTCAGTGAAGTCCCTTGGGGTTTCTAGTTGCTATTACAATTGTCGGTGCAGTAGCTCTCCATTTGGATATTATATGAAAGAAGGATGATCATATAAGGTTTTCCTAAAAAAAAAACATTATAGGGGTCCGGGTTATATTAATATGGGGTTAGGGAATAAGAGTTATATTAGAGAATGGGGGTTATATTAATATGAGGTTGGGGGCCTAGGGGTTAGGGTAAAGCGTAAGGGCAGGGGTTATATTGAAAATAAAGGTATATGTATTATATTAGGGGTTATATTACTATGGAATTGGGGGATAAGGGTCATATTAGGCTTAATGATTAATCAAGTTATATTGGAGTTTTGAGTTAGGGGTTATATCAAGGGTAAGGGATAAGGGGTATGATGAAGGGATATGGATTTAAGGTTATATTAATACATATTAAGGGTTATATTAGTATGGGGATTAGAGGTTATATCGATATTGGGTTAAGGGTAATATTATTAAGGGTAAGGAGATAAAATCATATCATGGATCAAGGGTAAGGGTTATATTAGTATAGAGTTAGGGTTTAACTTGATATGGGGTTGCAAACTATATTAAGGTTGAAGGGATAAAGTTTATTAGGATTTAGGGGTTAAGGGTTATATTATTATGGGTTTAGGGGTTGCTCATAGATTTAGAGGTTAATTATATTGGTATGGGTTAGCAGTATGTTATTATAGGGTTAGGGTTATATTAGCAAGGGGTTATGGTTTATCTTACTGAGGAGTTTTGAGATAGGGGTATATTAAGAGCCAAGAGTTATATCCTTATGAAGTTAGGGATTAAATTAAGCTTGATATTTTAGTTGTATTGGGGTTTAGATGATATGCGTAAAGGGTGATATTAGAAGTTAGTGATTGGAGGTTATATCTGGAGTTAAGGCCTAAGGGCAATAATAATAGGGATTTAAGGTTGTGTAGGGTTATATGTTATATTAGTGGTTAAGGGTTATTTTAGTATAAGGTTAGGCAATACATGTTATATTAATGGTAAGAGGTTATATTAGGGATCAAGGATTGCATTAGTAAGGGCTAAGAATGGTGGATAATTGATGATGAGGGTTTATATTATGGGTTAAGGTTTAAGGGTTATATTGGTAAACATGTTACATTTGCAAAGGTTGTATTGACAAAGGTTATGGATTTTATTAGTGGTTATTTTCGTATGAAGTTAAGAGATACATGTTATATTAAGGGTAAGAGGATTTATTTAAGGGTTAAGAGTTATGTTAGTATGTGGTTCTATTAGGTTTATGGACTAGGGTGGTATTAGAGGTTATATTAGTGTGGGGTAGGGGGTTACGATAATAATGGGTTATATGTTACTTTAATACACGAACCAGAGTTGCATTAGTACAAGGTTAGGTGTCAAATCGGCATGAGGTTTAGAGGAAGGGGTTATATCTAGAGTTTTAAGGTTTAAGCTCTTATTAGAGTTCTTTGCATTTCAATAGATACCAATAGCATAAGATAGGATCATTGAAAATACACAATCACAAGAGACACATCATTTATCCTGGGAAACCTCATGGGGGAGAAAACCCAACAAACCTTCCTTATTATAGATAGCCAATACAATGCCAAGAGATAACTCAAACAAATACAGAAAGTCCTCTTCCAAGAATGTGTCGCTCTCTTTCTCTCTCTTCTCCAATTGTAGCTCCGAAACTTGTTCCTCAATGAACAAGTGAGTGTATATCTAAATGAGGCGCTAGCCTTCTTATTTATACAACTCTGTGTGGAGGTGTCTCTTCACTGGCAGGGCCAACTTCTTTGTTTGGGTGGTTATAACCACCTTTAATATATTTTGGGGCCTCTTTAATATATTATGGGGCCGACTTCTTATTCTACCTATTACAATTATGTTTTGACCAATCCGCAAAAGGGGATTTGGTCTTTTACAATAGCTGACATGATCAATCCGCAATGGGGATTGATCTAATGAATAATACATCATTAATAATTAGAATGCACTTTGCAGTTACATTATTTCAACACTCCCCCTTAACAAGAAGGGTATTCTATAACAACATCAGGCGAGAGAGAGGACAACATCATCAACAACATCAGGTGGGTCAAAGGACAACATCATCAATATCATCTTGGAACACTGACTGGCGTATCTATAAATCATCGAAAGTTTTTCTCATCGGCAGCATCATCATTCTCAAAGGAATGAAATCATCATTTGCATCAATATGGATTAGTATAAAACTAATACATCATTATCACAACACGAGGCTGGTCACATCATCACAGTACGAAGCTGGCTTATCATCACAGCACGAGGCTGGCACACTATACAACAATTAAGTTGGAATCACAATACTGGACTGGCTTTACGTCACAACTATCAAGATGGAAGCACAATACTCGTCTTGCTTTTCGTCACAGCAATCAAGTTGAAAGAACAGTACTCGTCTTGCTTTTTGTCATAACAATCAAGCTGGAAGCATGGTACTCGTCTTGCTTTTCGTCACAATTATAAAGTTGGAAGCACAGTACTCATCTTGTTTTTCGTCACAACAATCAAGCTGGAAGCATGGTACTCGTCTTGCTTTTCGTCACAGTTATAAAGCTGGAAGCAAGTTACTAGACTGGCTCTACATCACAGCAATTAAGTTGGAAGCACAGTGCTAGACATATCTCAACACAACAACTAGACTTGCTTTACATCACAACGGTTAGGCTAGAAGCACAGTACTAGGCATATCTCAACACAACAACTAGACTTGCTTTACGTCACAGTGGTTAAGCTAGAAGCACGGTACTAGGCACATCTCAACATAACAACTAGATTGGCTTTATGTCACAAATATGAGGCTGGAAGCGCAGTACTAGGCATATCTCAACACAACAACTAGACTAGCTTTACCTCACAGCGATGAGGCTGGAAGTGCAGTACTAGATATTTCTCAACACAACACTACTCCCCCTTTCGAGGGAGGTCCTTTCGGACTATACCAAGCTTATCTTGAAAGTGCTCAAACTTTACATGAGATAGAGGCTTGGTCAACACATCGACAACCTGTTCATCTGTGCTAACGTACTAGAGCTTTATGGATCCTCTCTGCATCCTGTCACGAATGTAATGATATCGGATCTCTATGTGCTTCAACTTGTCATGGAATACATGATTCTCTGTCATTTTTATGCAGCTTTGGTTCTCACATAGGATCGCGGTTGCTTTCATCTCTAGGTCAAATAGACCATTCAACAACTTTCAAAGCCATATAGCTTCGCAGCTGGCAGAACACACAACAATGTATTCTGCTTCTACCGTATTGAGAGCAATGTTGGATTGCTTCCTACTCTGTCATGAGATCATGGTTGATCCCAAACTGAAACAATATCCTGAAGTGCTCTTCCTGTCAGAGACACTTCCAGCCCAATCTGAATCAGTGTACCCACTCAATGTGAAATCATGATCTCCATCATAACTGAGACCACAATCTAATGTACCTTTAAGGTACCTCATCACATGTTTTGCAACAACTAGGTGAACATGTCTAGTTCGTACCAAAAACCGACTCAAAGTGTTCACAAAAAAACAAATATATGGTCTGGTGTTCGTTGGGTACATCATCGATCCAATGATCTGTCTATACAACATGGCATCAATAAATTCTGACGAAGTGTCAACCGGTAGCTTCAGCTTCGTTTCCATGGGTGTAATCATGGACTTGCACTCTAACATGTCGAATCTCTTCAGGATTTCGACTGCATACTTCCCTTGGTTAGGGAAGATCCTCTCTGGACTCTACCATACCTCAAGACCTAAGAAATAATGCATTAGGCCAAGGTCTTTCATCTCAAATTCTGAAGCGAGCCTCTTCTTACATTCAATGATGAGTTTTTCTTCTCCAGTTAAGAATAAGTCATCCACATACAACAATAATACCACTGGCTCATCGTTCATAACCTTGAAGTAGAGGTTCGAATCTGTTTTACTCTTGGTAAATCCCAAGCTCGTCAGAAAACTATCTATCCTACCATACCAAGCTCTAGGAGCTTGCTTCAATCCGTATAGAGCCTTCTTCAGCTTGCATATACGAGACTTCCCATTTTCAAATTCAAATCCTTAAGGTTGCTCTATATACACTTATTCTTCGATGACACCATTTAGGAAGGCTATCTTTACATCCATCTAGTGTAACTTCCACTTCATCTTAGCTGAAAGGGCTATGATGGTTTTGATCGAAGTGTATCTGGCTACAGGAGCGAATGTCTCTTCATAGTCGATGCCCTCTTTTTTAGAAAATCCACGAGCGACAAATCTTGGTTTATGCTTCTCAATACTTCCATCAACAACATGTTTTATTTTGAAGAACCATTTGGAAGATACCACATCCTTGCTCTTCAGTCTGGGAACTATTTCCCATACATCGTTCTTTATTATGGATTGGTATTCTTCTGCCATGGCATTTTCCCATTCTTCCTTCTGAATGGCTTCTTCAAAGCAAGTAGGCTCTTTCTCTAGGAGATCACGCATCAAAGCCATATAATTGGAGAATGGCTTAGGTCTCTTCAAAGCAAGTAGGATCTTTCTCTAGGAGATCACGCATCAAAGCCATATAATTGGAGAATGGCTTAGGTCTCTTCAAAGCAAGTAGGCTCTTTCTCTAGGAGATCACGCATCAAAGCCATATAATTGGAGAATGGCTTAGGTCTCTTCACTTGTCTCATGGTTCCTTCAGAAGCACCATACTTCTCTCCATCTTGAATAATCTCTCTTGCCCAAGCAAGCTTTCTTTTATGGGATATTGTCATCTGAGGAGGTTCTTGAAATTCTACTATGTCACGATCTTCTAGAATTTCCTCATCAGGGGAAGTTACGACTTCCCTCACTCGTTCAGTAGCTCTGGGAACCTCCCTCATTGATTCTGCACCTCTGGGGATTACGGGTTCCTCTTCATATACTTCTTCAAGTTGTCATATTCTTGATTTCTTGAGCAATGCATCTTCATCAAAGGTCACATCCCTGTTGATCTCAATGTGATGGTGACCTGGTATATAAATCCTAAAGGCCTTGGAGACCTCACAGTATCCCACAAATATTCCCTTCTTTCCCGAGGATTCCAGTTTGTTTCTCTTCTCTTTCGAAATATGTATAAATATTGGGCAACCAAATATTTTGAGATGGCTTACTTCTGGCTTCTTTCCGGTGAACATCTCTTCTGGGGTCTTGAACCCAAGTGCATTGTGGGACAATCAGTTTTGTACATATACGACTGTCATTGTTGCTTCTGCTCATAAGTACATTGGAAGATCTTGATCATGGATCATGGTCTTCACAACTTCCATTATCGTTATGTTCTTTCTTTCTGCTACACCGTTTTGTTGGGGATTATAGGGAGTGGTGAGCTCCCTCTTGATCCCAATATCTTTGCAGAAGTTCGCAAACTCTTTTGAGGTGTATTCTCCTCCATTATCTGACCTGAGTGTCTTGATATTTCTTTCAGAAAGATTCTCTATCAAGGCTTTGAATTCCTTGAATTTACCACTGATGGAGGATGATGGCATTGGGCCACACACATCTGAATGAATGATTTCTAGGACTCCTTATGCTTTGTTGTCTCTCTTCGGAAAAGGGTTCTTGATGTTCTTCCCTTGTGTACATCCATTGCACACACCTTCATGGTCAACCTTGAGTTTTGGTAGACCTGTGAATGCTTTGCATACATATGGTAGTGCCTTGTAGTTGATGTGGGCTACTCTTCTATACCAAAGTTCACATGGATTCTTAATGGCGTGGGTCATGGCAGCTTCTGAGTGACCCTTTAGCTTATACAAGCCACCTTCTTCTTTTCCAATGATGATTGCTTATTTTATGGTTTCTCCTTTAGTACGTTGCCTTATGCAACCTTCACTATAGCTTCCTCAGGGTTATTACCTGTGACCTGGAACAAGGTCAACAAAACAACAAGCAAGAATAATATCCTTTTGATATTATAAAGCAATAGCACGAACAATCATCACAGTAGCTCCTTTAGAGCTATCACTTGTAACTTGTCTGAAGCAAAGATTAAAGGTAAGGAGTACAATACAAAACGAGGTCAACACTCTGATAGTGTTGTGATCAAACATTCCTCCATGGCAACCTGGAACTAACGATTTCTCCTGGAACCTGGAGTCTTGTCCTTGAGAATGAGTGTGTTGCTATTTTCCTTCCAAGTCCCCTTCACTCAAGATGACAAGTGTTTTCTTCAACCTGTCTTTTGTACTAGGACAATATGCTCTCTTGACAGAAGGTTAGGTTAGAGAATAAACTATGTGATCTCTACTTTAATCCATCTAATAATTTGATCATAGCTTCAACATGCAACACTGATCAAGATAATGGCATAACAAATAGATGCATATCAGAATAATCAAACCCTAGTTGCAGTATTCTTTTGAATGTGTTGGATCTTGATATCCTTCTGGATCTATGGCAAGAGATCCCTTCTTCTGTAAATACTCTTTAATGTTTTAACCATTTAAACATATGTGAGTACATACCTCTAATAGCATTTGCAGGTAGTGACAGCAACGGTAATCATTACCAATTCTTAAAAACTTCAAGGGTGACTGCAACTGGTACTACAACTGATACTTCAACTGGTACTGCAACTGCAATTTATACTGTAACTGGTTCTGAGACTGCAACTGCAACTGCAACTTAGGGTTTTATGAGGAAACCCTAATTTTTCAAACTTCAAATTTTGAAATTCTGGTCCAGGGGATAGATGCGTTGAGCTGGGGCGAGTAAGCTGGTGTAGTCAGATTTTTGAAAATCCAACTTTTATCCCCCTCAAACTTGACCAGCGGATTTATGGACTGGTGCTTCTGGTACTTCTGGTACTCTAGTTTTCTGGTACTTTGTGAAATCCATGGTTTCACTTTTCGGGAGATCTAGCCACTAAAAAGTTGCGCTGAGGATGCCAAAGTGATCCTTGAGGAAGGGCCAATTTTCTAGATGGTTTTAGGGCTGAGATACTTCACCAACAAAAAGCCCTAATTTGCATGTATGCCAACAGTGACGTTTTTCACTTTCTCTTGTGAAAGATGCTCTCTTCATCTTAGCTCTGAAACCATGTTAAGGTTTAATCTATTATTAGAGTTCTTTGCATTTCAATAGATAACAATAACATAAGATAGGATCACTAAAAAATACACAATCACAAGAGACACATCATTTATCCTGGGAAACCCTCATGGGGAAGAAAACCCAACAAAACTTCCTTATTATAGATAGCCAATATAATGCCAAGAGATAACTCAAACAATTACAAAAAGTCCTCTCCCAAGAATGTGCCTCTCTCTCTCTCTCTCTCTCTCTCTCTCTCTCTCTCTCTCTCTCTCTCTCTCTTCTCCAACTGCAGCTCCAAAACTTGCTCCTCAATGAACAAGTGAGTGTATATCTAAATGAGGCGCTAGCCTCCTTATTTATACAACTTTGTGTGGAGGTGTCTCTTCACTGGCAGGGTTGACTTCTTCGTCTAGGTGGTTATAACCACCTTTAATATATTATGGGGCCTCTTTAATATATTCTAGGGCCGACTTCTTATTCTGCCTATTACAATTATGTTTTGACCAATCCACAAAAGGGGATTTGGTGTTTTACAATAGCCGACATGATCAATCCACAATGGGGATTGATCTAATGAATAATACATCAATAATAATTAGAATACACTTTGCAGTTACATTATTTCAACAATTCCAACTCACTCATCTTGACAGTTTTTAGTTCAATGTGGTTCTCTATAATGGGGACATTTCTTTGTAATTGTGGGTTCTGCACTTATGGGGTTGTCCTAAATCCCTACACAACATCTAGGTGGATATTGGTGGTCACCCACCTACTCCAACTGGCTTATTTTGGAAGTTTTCATGTCAGTACATCTTTTTGTACTTCCAGGGCCGTTTTGGGGCTCTAAACAGTGTTTTCTTGGTTTTCCTCAGTCAAATTGTAAACGGAGTTAGAGATTGACGGTATATATGTATTTCTCGAAAATACCTTTCTAATGGGATATCATGTGCCTAAAACAAAGATCGTATGCAAAACTTACGACCACGGGAAGTTAATGTACTAACTTACCCCAACGGGACCCACATGACTTTTGGTGCATCATCTCCTAGGGTTAGGTTTTTGGATGTCTAGGGTTTTGGCATTCATATTTATCATAAAAAAGGCCTTCAAAGCCTCATAGTAATCATCTTCTTGCGAATGAGCGTAGCCGTCACATCTCTTCTCAGAGATAAAAATGCCACCATTCTAACAAGTCTTGCACTCTGTATTTTTACAGTCTCTATACATTCCTTTCATTGATAGAAATCATGTATTGTTGTATCTCTCTGTTTCTGGCATTTTTTATGAATATTTCGTTGTAATATCTCTGTTTTTCTTTCATTTCGTTTCGAAAATAATCTGAATCAGTGGTGTCATAGCAAGCTGCTCTTGATCGTTTTTTAGTGCATGTCCTCGACGAGGTCCAAGTATAGCAAGTTGGGTCTTTAGCTTGTCTCTCTTAAGGACAATTGCTCTCACATTCCCAATAAACCCTCTATGGCAGTAGAAAAAAAAAAACGACAGAGCAAAAGATTCTATAAACTTGTTGCTTGAGCAAGCTCTCGCGTGAGAGAGGGACGAAATGATGGAGAATTTTTCCCACATCCTTCAACGCCTGTTGATAGCAACATGCACATCTTCATAAAGCGACCACTTTGGAGGAACCTCTCCCTGCAAGGTACAAGTTAATTTTGATATTCCAGTATTTGAAGGTCAGATAGATGTGAATGCCTTAGAAAAATGGTCGAATCTGCTAGAAGGTTATTTCTCTATTCACAATTTTTTCGACAGGGAAAAGAGCACATTCACACTCCTCGAGGCTCTCCCTAATGTCAAACATTGGTGGGAAACTCACTGGGAACAAAGTTCCACAGAGGAATCTGGAATATATGGGGTCGAGCCCACTTGAGGGTTTTTTGTGGATGCGGTCAAGGAACAATACTGCCCTGTTGATAACTATGAAGACTAGTACATTAGATAGACCACACTGCGGCAAGAGAAGAGTCAAATAGTGTCATAGTTCACAAATATTTTCCATACCTTGTGCACCAAGATAGGTATCAAAGACTCCAAGAGGCATCTGGTTCTAAAATACCGTGGGGCTATGCATAGGTACATCCAGACATAAATTGATTTCCCAAAAATCTCATCATTGGGAGATACCTATCGATATGTTGTCAAAATCGAGTAGAAATTTAGGCATCAGAACAAATGGAAGTTCGGGTCTACAAATCCGCAACAACCAAAGTATGGCAAAGATGACCCTAACCAACAACCTCCAGACAACCATTCCAATACACAGGACAAGAAGGGTAAGGGAAAGACGAAGAATGACACTGGGAAGTGGTGCGACTTGCACAAAATCCCCTGGGACAACATCGATGAATGTCGCTCAAAATAGTCATTGGTGGTTGAGGTCAAAGACAAGGAGTTGAACCTTGATTCAGAATTTGATCCATAAAATATTGAAAACAAACAGATCATCGACACAGACCCCATTGCTACTGTCGTGACCGCAACAATTCAACCAGAAGAATCAATAGATCTTGAAGAGGGGGAGCACATCTTCCATTCATAGATGTGGGTAAAGGGGACCCTGTTGCATTTCATTGTTTTATAACTATAGCCAGAAGAACCTCATCTCAGTTGAGATCATAAAACAATTGGGGTTGTCGACAATACCACACCCACAACCATACAACATCGGGTGGCTTCACTAGGGATGAAAGATTCGTGTTAGCCAACAATGTCGCATGTGCTATGGCATCCATCCCTTCAAGGATGAGTTAGTGTGTGATGTTTCCCTCTTGATGTCTGTGATGTTGTTTTGGACCAACCATATATGTGGAAACACCATGTTATTTATGAGTCTTGACCCTATAGTGTCATTATTACTCTGGGGGGTCATCTCTACAGGATACCAGAGGTAATTTCGACTATTGTTCCACCAAAACAGTGCCGCAAGGTAATCTCTCATACTGCAAAATTCATCCTCTTCACAGTCTGTTCAAAGGATACACAAAATTCCACTACAACCATTGCAGTCTCAACACCTTCTATCCAGTAGAAGCAAATTACATAATATAAAGCATATATTGTTTCTTCACCTACAATGGTGCCTACACAATTCCTCGTGAAGCCCAAAGACAATGAGTTGGTGGAACAGATTCAACCCCACCAACAATAGGTTCGTGTTAGCCTTCTGCAGACCAAGCAACGCAACTTCTCCAACAAGGCACGCAACTCACCAAAATTCAGATTCAGAAAACACTTTCCCCTCTTCCTCGGGTACTCAACACAATGGAGACCGTTGCTTCTTAAGGGGGGAGGATTGATCCGGGTGGATATTGGTGGCCACCCACCTATTCCAAATTCCAACTGGCTCATCTTGACAGTTTTTAGTTCATCGCGTTTCTCTGTAATGGGGAAATTTCTTTGTAATTGTGGGTTGTGCACTTACGGGGTTGTCCTGGAGCCCTACACAGCGTCCAGGTAGATATTGGTGGGCGGCCACCTATTCCAATTGGCTCATTTTGGAAGTTTTCATGTTAGTACATCTTTATGTACTTCCAGGGCCGTTTTGGGGCTCTAAACAGTCTTGTCTTGGCTTGCCACAGTCAAACTATAGATGGAGTCAAAGTTTGACAGAATAATGTGTATTTCTCGAAAAGACCTTTCCAACGCGCTAACACGTGCCTAAAATGTAGAACGTATGCAAAAGTTACGACCCCATGAAGTTAGTGTACTAACTTACCCCAATGGGGCCCACATGAATTTTGGTGCTTCATCTCCTAGTGTTAGATTTTTGGATGTCTAGGGTTTTGGCATTCATATTTTTCATCAAAAGGCCTTCAGAGCCTCATTGTAATCATGTTATGGCGAATGAATGTAGCCATCACATCTCTTCTCAGAGATAAAGCTGCCACCATTCTAGCGAGTCTTGCACTCTATATTTTTACAGTCTCTGTACATTTATTTCATTAATAGAAATCATGTATCGTTGTATCTCTCTGTTTCTGGAAATTTTTATGAGTATTTCATTGTAATATCGCTGCTTTCATTTCATTCCGAAAATAATCTAGATCAAAGTGATACGTCGGCCCAAACCTAATTATAGGTTGGCCAGACCAATATTTATAAGAGCGCCCAGTGCCTTATTTGGATACACACACTCACTAACCAGCTTTGTAGTGTGCAAGTCTTGGAGGAGAAACTATTGCAACTTGGGTGACGTCAATGAAGGTTTTGGTCTATCTCTTGGTATTTCTTGGTTAAGTGGTGCGCTACTCTTCCTAATGAAGGAGTAGAGGAGGATATTTTGTTCAATCTTCGGTCTATCTATGTTGAGGAAGTTCCGTTGAGTTTTCTTCCCCATGAGGGTTTCACAGGATAATTTGTGTGTCTCTATTGTTTATGTGATTGTCTCTCTTTAAGTGATCTTATTTATGCAACTAATGTGCTAAATTATTGTATCAATAAATAAGTATTGTAATTGTTAGTTGTGTAAGTAAAACTTCAACAAAGTAGACTATAGAACCAAGGTCCCATGTAGAAATGAAAGCCATCATGATGAAGTATTCCAATAGCCATTGTAAACTGGGGTCCCATGTCCAAGTGCTCATGTGAAATCCACACAGAAGATATCGGAACCTAATAACCAACTGAAAATGATGCTCCAAAGACCAACACTTGTCATGTGGATCCAAATAAGAAGATCCATCCACATAGTTGGAAAGGGTTGTAACTGAATCTAGAAGGAATAATACCACTGTAGAATATGCAAGATAGACACTGGTAATCATAATTGGCTCCTGATATGTCACATTGATGTTCTTTACAGAAGGTGGAGTAGATTCATCAAATAAAGTATGAAAGTGGTTGTCATCCCATAAATGATAATATTTCATATACCAATCATCACAATCGACCTCAAAATCATACCAAACATATATTTCTTGATTATATGCATCCATAATGTCCTTCAGAAGATATCTCTCTTGTATGCTAGCTAAGGACCTTTGAATATTGTGACAATTGTCCCTGACATCTTGTAGACCCTCTTGGAGATGGTGCTCAAGGACTTCAAACTTCCGTTTATTTTCCATCAGAAGTCGAATATACATTGGAAATACAACTTATAATATACCAAAAGAAAGATCTTAAAATTAT
>JZKD02S1831438.1:1222716-1262440 GCA_000966675.3 Picea glauca | reverse complement strand
CCGAAACAAAATGGAGGCTAAGAGACAATAATGACACTTTCCAAAGATGGTGGCAGAAGCAAGGAATAACTACAACATTCTTCGACGGCGCCTCCAAGGGCAATCCTGGCATAGCAGGAGCTGGAGGAATCATTTACTCTAGCGAAGGGACAACGCTAGAAACCTTCAGTTGGGGACTTGGACAACGAACTAATAACCAAGAAGAAATCTTGAGTCTAATAAAAGTTTGCCAGATAGCTAAGGCAAGACGCCATCGGAATCTACAAGCGTTCGGAGACGCTGAAATCTTGATCAAAATGATACATTCGGGAGGACAGTTCAATGATGTTGGACTAAATAAGAACCTGCAAAGACTAAGACACACTCTCCAGGACTTCACCTCCTTCAACTGCTACCATATACTTAGGGACTTAAACAAAGAAGCAGATGCTTTAGCCAATAAAGGTTGCCTCCTGGCACAAGGAGATCTATGCATAAATGATGGAGACCCAAGAAAAATCTGTATCCCTTGAAAAGGACGGCAACGTGTAAAATATTGTAGATGGTTGTGCGAAGGATGGCTGGAACATATGTTGATACATAGTGATGTAACATATGCTGAAACACAGTGCTGGAACATAAGCTGAAACACAGTGTTGGTACATATGTTGAAACACAGTGCTGGAACATATGCCACAACAGTGTTGGAACATATGCTGAAACAATGTTGTAACATATGCTGAAACACAGTGCTAGATCATATGCTGAAACAGTGCTGGAACATATGCTGAAACACCGCTATAACAAATGCTGAAACAGTGCTGAGACATATGCTGAAACAGTGCTGAGACTTATGCTGAAATAGTGACTGGAGTTTCGGCGTTTAAATTTAATCCAGTTCTATTAGAAGACGTACAGGAACCAGTTAAGTTCACTAGTCTATAGCTATAGAAGTAGAATGGTTCAGAAAGACAGACCCGAAGAAATTCGAGGCCATTTTGTAATCGGATCTGTGGCTAGTCCACTCCACCCCATTAATATAATCTATAACCGTTTCTGTTAAAAAAAAATAAAAATAGTCTTGAGTTTTATATTGATAAAGTCTTGAGATTTTGTAGTATTTGATTCTTTTTGGGTACCATTTTTAAAATAAGGGAAAGCATATGGTGAGTTTTTTTAAGATATGTATTTTATTAAAAAACAACATTCAAACAAGAGTTGTGTGCAACTTAGTCTCCATGTTATTGATAAATATATTAATGTTTTTTTGACAAAAAGATTAGTGAATTTAGTGTTTTTTTACAAATAAATTAGCAAATTTAATTAAGAATGGAAGTATTATTCATGGAAACAAACATAAACCAATATAATTTACCATATTTAAGAAATGTGGATCGAACTTTATATATATCACTTATGCATGTGTAACCTTAATATCTATGATACTACTATGTAACTATTATACATATAGATAGAATAGATTGTAGAGGTGCCTCACACTTGTTTTTGTTCAAAGTTACCTTATTAAAAAACAAAACTACCTTCTAGTTGGTACAAAATAAACATAACCATGAAGCCTAATGATTTGATTTAGTGGGTTATTCTTCTAGATTCTTTCTTGAATAAAATCATCAATCCATGACTGCTCATTGATATATATGACCAAAAACATGGTATATGTCTTAGTTCAACGTGAAATGAATCATAAGAAAAACCATCCCATGAATTTGAAGATATTAAAAAACAATATCCCACGAACAAAAAACTCCTGCAGAAACCAAAAAAATTCTACGAGAGAATGCTAGATCTATTAGATCCGTTGTGCATAAAATACATAAGAATGTCACCTATTTATAACAATGAAGGAGGCTCAACGTTTTGCAAGAAGATAACTATCACACCTCGGAAGATAATAATTCCTACGTGAGCTTACAACTAATTCTAGTTGTATGAATTAGAAAAAGATGCATTGGAAAATAACACTAACACCCTCCTTAAGAGAAATATTGGGAGTAAAGAAAGAAAAAATGGGTCCCAACAACTAGGCCTGCTAAGGTACCCAAGTACAAATTACTCTCATGAACGGAGAAAAGGAGAAAAACATGTAGTAAAAAAACTCATCCCCAAAAGAGAGAAAACAACATAAACAAAAAGTGAAGGTAGGAGGACTAAAGATGAACCCCCAAGGACAACTTCACCGCAAGCACTGATCATAACTGAAGAAAACGAGGTGATGCCAAAGGTTTAGTGAAGATGTCTGCAACTTGATTTTCCGCATGCAAATACTTCAAGCTGAGAACACCATCCTGGATGAGTTGTCTAAAGAAGTGCAAGTGGATCTCAATGTGTTTTGTCCTTTGATGTTCCACTCGGTTGAGAGAGATGTGTATGGCACTTTGATTATCACACCAAACAGTGGTAGGATGATCATGTTGAATGCCAAACTCTATCATTCACTATCAAAGGCAAAGAACTTCCTAACTAGCAAGAATTGCAGCGCGATACTTAGCTTTTGTAGAGGATAATGCAATTGTTGATTGCTTCTTGCTTTCAATCATCAACTAAACCAACTCGGTTAGAATCTATGAAGCCCACAAGATGAGAAGCACTAGAGGTGTGTTATCCCCCATTTCTAGGGAAAACTAAAGAGATGTTGTCTAGAGGCCCTCAAGTTGCAGACATGGAGTACCAAGAGGCAGATGAGTAGATAGGGGCCCCTATCATACCACACATCACCATCTGATCAATGGCGACAGCATCCACCAACCCTGCTTGGCCCACACCCTCCTTGGGATATCCTAGATGAGGGATGTTTCCTTTGGAGGCATTTGATTATCCATTAGAGGTGACTTGCTAGCCTTCCCAGCCCAAAAGTTTGCCATTGGAGGCCATACTCTTCGCTTTTGGGGCATGACATCATCACTTGGAAGGATAGAGTTTGATGGTGCAAAGTCTTGAGCTTTTGCAATATTTGGTTCGCCTTGGGTACCATCCTTAAAATAAGAGAAAACATATGGTGGGTTTCCCTAAGATATGTATTTCATGGAAAAAAACAACATTCAAACAAAATTTGTGTGCAACTTAGTCCCTGCCTTTTTGACAAATATATTAATGTTTTTTTTTACAAAACGATCAATGAATTTAGTGTTTTTTTACAAATAAATTAGCGAATTTAACTAAGAATGGAGGTATCTATTCGTGGTAACGTACACAAAACAATATAATTTACCATATTTAAGAAATGTGGATCGAACTTTATATATATATCACTTATGCATGTGTAACCTTAATATCTATGGTACTACTATGTAACTATTATACATATAGATAGAATAGATTGTAGAGGTGCCTCACACTTGTTTTTGTTCAAAGTTACCTTATTAAAAACCAAAACTACCTTCTAGTTGGTACAAAATAAACATAACCATGAAACCTAATGATTTGATTTAGTGGGTTAATCTTCTAGATTATTTCTTGAATAAAATCAACAATCCGTGATTTCTCATTGTTATATATGAGCAAAAACATGGCATATGTCTTAGTTCAACGTGAAATGAAACATAAGAAAAACCATCCCACTAAACCAAAAGATAAATTTGAAGATATTAAAAAACAATATCCCATGAACAAAAGACTGCTACAAAAACCAAAAAAATTCTGCGAGAGAATGCTATATATATTAAATCCGTTGTGCATAAAATACATGAGAATGTCGCCTATTTATAACAATGAAGGAGTCTCAGCATTTAAAGAGAAGATAACTATCACACCTGGGCATATAAGAATTCCCATGTGAGCTTACAACTAATGCTAGTTGTATGAATTGGAAAAAGATGCATTGGAAAATAACACTAACACCCTCCTTAAGTGAAATATAGGAAGTAAAGAAAGAAAAAATGGGTCCCAACAATTATTCCTACTAAGGTACCCAAGTACAAACTACTCTCATGAGTGGAGAAAAGGAGAAAAACATGTAGGAAAAAAACTCCTCCCCAAAAGAGAGAAAACAACATAAACAAACAGTGAAGGTAGGAGGACTCAAGATGACCCCCCAAGGACAACTTCACTACAAGAATTGATCGTAATTGAAGAAAACAAAGTGATGATAAAGGTTTAGTGAAGATGTCTTCAACTTTCTCTTTCATAAGCAAATACTTCAATATGAGAACGCCATCCTATATGAGTTGTCTAATTAAGTGCACGTGGATCTCAATGTGTTTTGTCCTTTGATGCTCCACTCGATTGAGAGAGATGTGTATGGCAATTTTATTATCACACCAAGGAGCGGTAGGATGATCCTGTTGAATTCCAAACTCTATCATTCACTGTCAAAGGAAAATAACTTCTTAACTAGCAAGAATTGCAATGAGATACTTAACTTTTGTAGAGGATAATGCAATTGTTGATTGCTTCTTGCTTTCAATCATCAACTAAACCAACCCGATTATAATCTATGAAGCCCACAAAATGAGAAGGACTAGAGGTGTGTTATCCCGATATTTCTAGGAATAACTAAGGAGATGTTGTCTCGAGGCCCTCGGGTTGCAGACATGGAGTACCAAGAGGCAGATGAGAAAACAGGGGCCCCTATCATACCATGCATCACCATCTGATCAATGGCGGAAACATCCACCACACCCTACTTGGCCCATAGAGGAAATCAGGTCTTGCTTCATGAGACGACAAGTATGATATTGTGGTAAGTGTCATTTTAATATTTGAAGCATTTAAACATGTTGCAAAGGATCCTTTCTTGATTTTGAAAACATTTTCTTGGAAATTATGTTTTTTCCCTATTTCACCTTGGTGAGTGTCATGGTTTCCTGGTAAGTGGCCACCCTCGGGGAAATGGTTGCTACTAGGGGGTTTCCTTGAAGGGTCATCATATCATTCCCGCTCATACTTGCTACCTTCCATCATTTCTTCCCCTCTGTTTCCCCCGTCTTTTAGGTTTTCGAGCTTATTGACCCAAGAAGGGCATGTACCTCATTTCATGGGAAGAAAGTGCCATTAGGCTTGGAGGTGTCATAGCACAAAACATCAATCAATAGAGGCTTTCCCTAGGATCCCAAGAGAAATGAAATGCATCTCAAAAAAGTGAGGGACCCATAAAATAAATAATTAAGTAATCAATAATACTTTCCAAGGTAGAGCACTTGTGGGCTATCCATTTCCTTTTTAGTGCCCCTTAATATCTTTAACTTGGAAAGGTGTGTGAACCAAGGAAGAGCATATGTGGGCTATGCATTTCCTTTTTAATGCCCCTTATTGTCTTAAACTTGGTGACACATGAAAAATAAATGGCTAATAAAGGGATTGGAAAAATATGCCTTAAAAACAAAAAGAGGAAAAATATGTGTCTAGCCATCAACAAAGGCAACCATAAATGAGACAATACAAGCCCTTGTATGTCATGAAACCCCATACCTAGAAGTCACCCCATCCACCTCATGTTCATTACATGACCTGGAAAGGATTCTCCTTGGGAACATCCCCTACTTGAGGAATCGACTCACCCAATATGGCACTATGACACCCCTCCCATATCTAAATTTGACAAGTTGTATAAGGTCTTTGAGCATTTGTTTATTTTGAAAATGGGGGGATTTGATGCAAATGTTTGGGAGGTTCTTTCATTATATATGGCTTAATTGGCATGATAGTGAAACTTGTGGACCCTTGGAGGGCGTACTTCTTTGTCTTTGCAGGTTCTTGACAGGTGAAAGATTGATCGTGAAGGCACAAGGCTCCTTGGACCTTCATTTGGGGCATGAATCCCACAAGTTGGATGATGCACCCCTACTCCTTGGGATAGCCTGGATGAAGGAAATTATCTTTGGAGGAATTTGATTATCCATTAGAGGTGACTCGCTAGCCTTCCTAGCCCCAATGTTTGCCTTTGGAGGCCATACTCTTCTTTTTTGGGGCATGACATCATCATTTGGAAGGCTAGGGTTTGATGGTGCAAGGTATTTGATGACGATGTGGCATTTTGATGGAGAGGAGGACACTTGTTTTGCACGATAGCACTTGAGGACATGACGTGAGGCCTTTGGAGGCCCAATGACCTCACTTAGAGGGAAAAGGTCTCTCCTAGGAGGGCCTATGTCATCCTTTAGGGCATGATGTGATGTCACCCCTAAAGGGGACTTAATTTATGTATTATTTGAATTTTAAGTTGTAAAGGGGAAAATAGAGGAGGTCAGCTTCCCTCATTTGTGTTTTACCCTAGTTAAGTGGACAAATTAGTTTTGCAAGACCTTATATAAATAAAGGTCTTACTCATTTCATTTGGACATAACTCACTTGAGAATTACATACTTGTTGGCTAAATTTTTTTCCCTACTTGGGAAAATCACATATCTCTCTCTCTTATTATTTGTGGATGCTATTGCTTGTCTATTGGAGGAATAATCTAGACGATATCTCTTGGATGCTTTCTTCTTGCTCTTGTGATGCAATATTCTTGGTAAATAAGGATTTAGCTTGCTAATTCTTGGACAAGGTAAGGAATTTATGATTTGTGTTGTTTCTTTCTTGGTTGCAAGGTTAATTTTGTAAAGCTCTTCGAGGAGTGTAAAAGCATACACCCTCCACTATGATCTATCTCTATTGTATTGGATAAGCTATTTTGCAAAGGTTGCTAGGAGGAGTAAAAGAGCTTACACCCTTCTAGATTTACCTTGCTAGGTTTTGTTTGCTCTAGGGAGTAAAAAGGCTTACACCCCTAGAGAAGTAACAAACCATAGCTCTTACACAAGAGACTCCATTAACCCAATTGACAAGGCACTAATCTACTTGCATTAGAGATATAAAAGCATTGCATTGGTATACATGAAAAGTTGATATTTTGCAATTGTCTAAGTTGGAAGTTATTCTTCATGCTTAAGGCTTCCTTGTGCCCTTGAGGCATCTTGATTGGCCAGCCAATTATTTTTTCTGTTATAAATCAATTCTACAGCCATTAGGGCTGCAACAAACTTATCTAAATCTCTTCATTTACTCACTATTCTACCATTGAAATCTACTTGTAATCCCCGGTGATTATTCTACTAGTTGTTGGCTAAATCTTGGGTGGTTTACTTGCTTGTTTTTGTGGTTAGAATTTGTTATTGTAGAAATTATTTTCTACAACCATTTGGTTGTTACAATACTTTCTGATAACATCATATAACAACCCTCTAACATCATCAAAACCTTTCTCTAATCATTGGAAGTTTCTCTACTTATTGTTAGCTTTATTTCCAAGTATCTTGTACATGTTTTTGATTAATAATTTGTAGTTTTCATTACTTGTTCATTGCTGATATATATATATTCCAATACTGGTGCGATTTTAGGACAACAAGGTTTCTTGTTGATCCCCTAGTGTTTAAAGGCTTGGTTTATCACAATTTGTCTTGTTTCGGGAAGGGATAACATTGTTTTGCAAGTGCATGACCCTTGACAACCATTTACCCTTTCACAGAACTCTTTCTCAAGCCTTTCTCCACTTCCAAGCTTTACCTATAGGGGATTCTCTCATCATTATTTCACTTTCCATCTCAATCCCCCTAAATCCCCCTAAGGTCACCGGGATTCCGCCCTTGTGGTGATTTCATCATCGCTAAAGCGATCGGACTGTCTATCTAAGGTGATAGTGGGTAGGTACTCCCATAGTTGTCACACTTCTGTGGATTTGGTTGAGCTTTTTCCAATCTACAAATTGTGTGATAACAAGTTGTATCGAATGGCAAAATTGGCAATACCATGGATGTACCTCATAATATGCTTTGTAGCCTTCCAATTACTTTCAAGAGGATCTTTAGAGAATTGAGAGACAAGCCCTACTACAAAATAGATACCAAGGCGTGTGTGAGTCAAATACAGTAGAATCCCAACCATTTTTTGATACAATGAAGGATTAACGCATGGTGAAGTGCAATTGGCAGAAAGGGTAACACCTAACAGAAATGGAGTAGGTATGGGCCTACAATTAGCCATGCCAAAGCGTTGAAATAAATCAAGTGCATACTTTTGCTAGAAAATGGAGATCCCTTCTGAAGAATAAAGAACCTTCATACCAAGAAAATAGTGCAGAAATCTTAGACCTATCATATCAAACTATCCCATCAATGATTCCTTGACACTATGAATCACAGATGGAGAACTCCTTGTTAGAACTAAATCATCCACATACAAAACCATAATCAAGAGATCAGTGCCTTGCCTTCTAGTGTAAATCGTAGGATTCGAATGACAATGATTGAATCCTCAAGTAGTAAAAAAATTATCCATCTTCTCACACCAAGCTTGAGGAGCTTGTTTGAGACCATACAATGAATGTCAAAGTATGCAAACAAGAGATGAATCTTACATAAAACCAAGAGGTGGCTCCATGTAGATTTCCTCATGTAAAACACCATGTATAAATGTTTTCTTCACATCCATCTGATAGACTGAACAACCTCAAGATGCGGCAAGAGAAATCACAAGGCATATAAAATTTATCTTGGAAACTGGGGAAAAGGTATCATAATAATCAATCCCTTCAACCCATGAAAATCCCTTGGCCATAAGATGCACCTCATGCTTGTCAATAAATCCATCTCCTGCATATTTGGTTCTATATGTTGATATTATGGTATCTACGGGAGGTATTAACCTCCACGTGCAACCCTCACAAGAATAGAATATTTCGAGAAGCAAGAAGAAACCCTAAAGCTTTGGACATAACCCTAGAAGACATGTCAGCTAAAGGAAATATTTAATATTGATTTTTTAGCCTCCAGAATGAGAAGTCGGCCCAAACAGCTAAGGAGAAGCAGTATAAATACAGGATGCCAGATCTCATTTGATACACGCAACTTGCAACTCTAGAAATGTAAGAGTGTGCACTGCAGAAACTGAGTAAGTGCGTGACTCTAGAGAGTAGTTGCAGCTGCAGCTACTGCAACCTGTATTCTTGGTTTAGGCTTGGACATTTTATTGGTTATGGTTTGGATTTTATGCCTTGTGTTCTAGCTCTAGAGAGAGGTACGCTACATTGATTGGCTACTAGGCCCAGGGTTTTCTTCCAGAATTATTCTTTGTCAAGGTTAAGGTGCTCGAGGTGGCTTCATCCTATGGTTGGGTGAAAATATTGTTATATTGTCTATGGTTAAACGAGCACACCTATTGTTTCTAACAGGTTATGGGCCCACACTATCTTCGGACATGCTAACCGTTGGAAGATAGATTGGGAGGATTTTCTCAGTTACAGTTGTAGTTGCAGTCAGTTTTTGCTGCAGCAACGAAACCCTAACCCTCTTGTTGAGGCACCTTAAGTGAAGATATTGACCAAATTTCTAGATAACCTAGTGCGCCCTAACCCAACGCACCTCCTGGTACTCTCAACAAGCTAAGACACCAAGTTTGATTTTTTTGTCAAAGTCAAAGGTTGACCAAGTCAAAGAAAGTCATGACTTACTCTATGAAGTCAGAAAACAAGTTAGAAGGGGCTTCTAACTTCAGAGCATGGAAGACAAGGATTGGCCTCATCCTTGCCAAAAATAAAGTGTTGGATATCGTGAAAGGAAAGATTGTGGAACCACGGGTTGAAGAAGGAAAAGAGAAGGAACCTCAAAACATTGCAATTATGGAGAAGTTCAAGGACAATGACATCAATGTCATGAGTATCATAGTGGAATATGTAAAAGACCACTTGATACCCTGCATCTCTCATCTTGACTCATCTAAGTAGATCTATGATGCCCTAGCTAACCTCTTATTAGTCAGAAAGATTGGACAAGTAATGAGTCTGAAGAATGAGCTATGTGGCATGAAAATGAATGATGATGATAACATAACATCATACTTTGTGAGAATATCTCAGTTAAGAGATCAACTACAAGCTATTTAAGAAATCATTTCAGAGAAGGAACTGGTAAATATAGTACTCAATGGTCTTCGCAAGACAGGGGATGCATTTGCCGCAAGCATGAACACAAGGAAGGAGTATCCCACATTTTAAGAACTCTGGACTTGTTGTGCACAAGAAGAATCAAGGATTATCGCAAAAGAGAAATTCCAAAGGAAAGATGATGATCAAGCCTACACAACAAAGTTCAAGAAATTCAGGAATAAGCAAAAGTTTGAGTCAAGGAAGAAACCAAATCAAGAGAAATATATGCCAAAAATGCAATGCTTCAACTGTCGAAAATATGGTCACTACAAGAATCATTGTCCCGAGTTAAAAGAAAGGAAGGAAACACACGAAGCTTCAGTTGCCGAAGAAAGGGAACCCTCAAAGAAGGACAAGCAGGATAAAACATATTTATTCTTCTAAAACAAGGTAACAATATTCGTCATAGTTCTTGTACATACCATGTTTACATAGTTCTTGTACATATCTTGCATATTTATTTCTTAGAAGATAGGATGTTCATGTGAAATAATACCTATGGAAGAATAACAAGATAAGGATTGCTATCACGATGACTACAAGTCAAGCAATACACATGAGCATATGAAGTACATTGACAATCCTTGGTAACAATTCATGTGGAAGCTATTATATAAGTAACAACTGCCAGATAAGCCGAAATCAGAATCAAACTTGAAGAGACCCAGAAGAAGTCAAAACAGAAAGAATTCAGCAATTAAGAGAAAATTAGAAAAAGACTTGTGACACTTTGTATAAGGCAATAAGGATGCAGAAGGAAGCCTGGACTCTCTTAGACGGGGGAGTTGATTACATAATTCCAAAAGAAGAGAATGCATTCATGCATGAAGCAAGGATTAGGAGGGAGATAATCCTAAATAATATGATCCATTGAGGATTATGAAGTATATATCCATGTTCCCATTGAAAGTAGCAGCCATGAAAAGCATCACATGTTCAGTTTGAATTTAGAAGAAGTCTTCTTCGAAAAGAAGCCTTAAAGTATCCTTGGTTGTCCATCTACATCCATGATCCTATGATGAAAGGAAGAAATTGGAATCTTTAGGGCATGGAATCTATAGAAAACTTCATGGACCTAAGAGCTAAAGAGAAACATGAGGAAGAACATGAAGATTCCAATAGAGAAAGAAAATCCGGAACAACTAGTTATTATACCGAGAATCACAAGACTACCAGCTTGGTTTGAACCCACTAGAAGCAATCAAGCAGAAGAAATGGAAGTTATGATGAAGAACAATATATGTAAGAAATTGTGAAAAAGGATTATGAATGGAAGCATTGAGAGATTCATAACTAGAGGTTCTTCCAGAAGGAGGAGAAGACTATGATAACAGTTTGTTCTTGTAAACCAGATACACCTCTATCTGAGCTATTATATCTCTTGCAGTATCCATGGATTGAAGTTTACATCAGTTGGTTGTAAAAGAATGTTCTCCCAATAGAGCATTTGAGGAAGAAGCTTATGTAAAGCAATCTCAAGTTTTTGAGGTATACCAGAAAGAGACCCATGCATGCAGATATAAGAAGACCTTGTATACTTGATGCATAGTATCTCAAATACAACGGAAGTGTGGTGAAAACTTTCTATGACATAGACAGTGTATCAGAATAGTTACTCAAAAGTCTGGGATGATGGATTGCTAATCCATGGCAAAATCTCATGATGACAGAAGAAGTGCTACTTGGATATGTTTTAGTTTGAGTCTTGCCACGATGTCATCAGCTAGCAGGAAACATAATTGTTGAATTTGACAATGATATGTATTGTAATGATCAGAGCTACATGAAGCCTTCAGAGAAAACCAATGTTCCATAATAGACCAAAGTACATTGAGATCAAGCATTACATTCTTCACGATGAAGTCCATAAAAGAGAAGTGGTTCTCTAATATATCTACATAGATGAGCAGATAACGGATATTTTGGTAAAACCTCTGTCCAATATGAAAAGCTTGCAAGTTGGGGCTCGTGGAGACGACTTCCTTATTGAAAAAGGAAGAGATTTGTTAGGTGATTTATATGTACTAAAAAAGACACTAAACTACCCTCAATTAAATTGTCAACCCGGGGTAAGTAAACTTAGAGTTGTAGGAAAATATATGCCAAAGGTAAAAGGTTGGTAAGAGTATAGTCTAACTAAGAAAAGAAGCTATCTAAGGCTAATCTACTCGAGCAAACCCTACCAAGCAAAATGAAACTAGGTAACCTAAGTACTTTTGGGCCAAGGATCGATGGATAGTTTCTAAGAAAGCAAATGAAAACTCTATGTAAAGCAAACAATAAGCAAAAGCAAACTACTAAACATAATAAGCAAATGACAAAAGATAACTTTTTTAACTTGTCAACCTACATTCAATGAGCAACTATCCTATGAAAGCAAATAAACAAGCAAGTAAGAAAAAACACCTATCTAACCTATTAAAGCAAATAGACAAGCAAGCAAAGGCACCTAACTAACCTACTAAAGGAAAAGACAAGTAAGCAAAGGCAACTAACTAACCTACGAAAGAAAATAGACAAGTAAGCAAAGACTTCTCATTGAACAACTACCTAGCCTAAGAGGCAAGTGGACTAAATGCCTAATGCAAAACTATTTCTCTTCCATGAAAGGAGATTTAAATGCTCAATGCAATGCATGAAAGGAAATCTAGTCTATTGAGAGCAAGAAAGACTACCAACTAAACTTATGAAAACAAGAAACTATCTCTTCTAATATACGAAAACAAGAAACTATCTTTAATCTATGAAACACTCAAATGTAATGCTAGTGGTTGTGTGAATGCCTTCGGTGGTGATGGATGATATCTCGATGACACTTGACAACAAAGGACAGTTCTAATGGTATAAGCTCAATACTAACTTCAATGGCAAAATGAAAGGTGTGAAGTAAACAGTCCAATGAAAACTTAGCCATGATAAAAGTAATGTTAAATACCCTACATATTCATGTATAAACCATCAACAACATAATGAGATCATCATTATCTAACTAAGGAATTTAATTGCATTTTAATCTATGAAAGGAAATTGCGTAAAGGAAAACTATGTTATGTCTATTCTAATCATTCAAGCTATGATGAATTAAAAACATAAATTAAACCATGATATCAAGAAGTAAATTGACAATTACATTAACCAATAACGAAGCAAATGAAATCTATCTAAAACTGAAGTAAGCAAACTATAACTAAGAACGGGAATTAAATCTATCCATGCATCAACATCCCTCTCAAAGAAAACTCAAATTAAAACTATGTTATGCTCTAATTAAAAATCTATTCTAAACTTGACTGTAAAATTGTAAAAGAAAGCAAGATTTAACATTTAACTGCATATGAGGGTTAGTAAAGTGGGAGAGACTTTTTAACTGCACATGGAATTAGTAAAGAGACCTGCAAGCTTGTTCCTAGTCTATCAAATCAACACATACTATCACAAATCATCTAACCTGCAAAAGAGAAGTAAAATAGTGAGCTACAATAAACTAATTAATTAAATAAAAACATGTACATACAAGAAATAAGAAAGAGCAATTTATATTATGAAATGCTTAAATAAACATAAGAACAATCACCAAACTGTTGGTGGACCCCCCAACAAGTTGTGGCTACCTTCTACAAGCACACCACGAACTTCAATAGGCTGAATTCACCATGAAAGTTAAAAACGCAGTTCTGGCACTATTCTGGCAATGTGAAAAATAAAAAACAGAGTATAACGAGTTTATCTCCAATCTGATGGCTCTTCTACTTGCTTAACAACCTAATGACCATCTTGGTAGTACATATAGTTTTACAAACCAAGTGGTCGACCACAGGAGGGTCGAACCACCTCTAAATTTGGCAAAATACAATAAATGCAACCATAACTAACAAAACGGAGGAAGCCAATAATCTCCCTCTTTGGACAACTGAAATCGAGTTGTCTTGAGATTAGTAGCTGGAGGGGGCGATGATAAAAAAAACCCACGTTCTTGATTTTTCCATCACTGGCCGCCAATACCATAACCGACAACTCGCCTTGCGTTTTTGTGCAATACTGGGTGCTGGAACGAGTGTCGGATCGGGTACCAGAACGAGTGTTGGATCAAGTGTCGGATCAAGAAACATGGTGCGTTTTGCACTGTAATAGCAGAAAAACATGAATTAACTCTTGGAAGCATAAAAACATGATAAATTAAACTTGATTTAATCATAAAACATGAATTACACATACCTTATGCCGATTATACCATTTTATCATAAAATTCTTTAAAAAGCTCCTTTGAAAGATGAAAAATGCATATGTACATATGGAAAAAAGTGTATAATAACGTCATGAAAATGATCATGTCTCGGGCCCAACATTACCCCCACACTTACGATTTTGCAGGTCCCACTGCAAACAAAAAAAAGTTACCCCTCAGAACTAGGCTTTCTGAGGAGGATCGGCTTTGGAAGCTTCTCCTTCTTGCTGTGTAGGCTTAGCCTTGTGCCTCTTGTGTTGCTTTAATTGTGCTCTGAGGCTGAGGTTATATTGGGTCATCCCATCGACCAACCGTTGAAGGGAGTTAACTTTTGCCTGAAGGATTGCATTGTCATGATGAATGTGTGCATCTATTGTCTTCCTCTCTTCCAACTGTTGAAGAAGCTGATGGTTTTTTTTTTGTAGCTTCTCTATGGTTGAAATAGAATTAGTGATCTTTGAGGAAGGCTTATATCCTTTGAGGGATGTGGACAATCTATCAATTTTAGGATCTAGATTGGGCATAGGTGAAGTAGGAGTGATGGGAGATCAGAAAGGTGATGTAGGTTCTAATTTTGTTTTCCCTAGTGGCTCTAATCCATTCGCAGAGACTTCTCTAGGTTTCTTATGAGGGCTCTCAAGGTCGAAGGACACTTGGATAGGATCCGAAGTAGGTAGAGGTTTTGCATAAGGCTTGGTTCTTATGTTCTGGGTAGGCTTCCGAAAGGTTCCCTTACCAAATCAGTTGGCTCCCCTCTTGTTTGTGGGAATGATGGGAAAGTCTTGCTGCATTACTTCTTGGGGCTTCTTAGGTGTAGGATCAAGAGAAAATGAATCCATTGGGGGGTCAACAATAGGCTTCTTTTGGTCTTTGTTCTTGGTCTTTTTCCCCGATGAAGAAGTAGGAATGTCAACAAGCTTTTGGTATTGTTCTGGTAAAGAGAGGGTTTGTGCAATGGAGTTTGGAGTTCTTGGAGAGTGAGGCTTGGATGGAGAGATGGTTTTTAGGCTAAGTGGCTTTCTGTCGGTCTTAACTGTCAAGTGGGGGTTTGCAAATTGGTAGATAAAGGCATCCCAACTTTTCCCATGTTTCTCTAGTTCGGTAAGAATGAGGAGTTTGATCAAACCGTGGTGGAAGAGACTATTGTGGGGGTTAGTCACATTTTTCCTCACTTGAGAGGACATCTTCTCTAAGCTTTTGAGAAAATAAAAGGGAAATTTCAAGGGTTTATTGAACAGAAAATGAGCCAGCAATCTAAAATGACAAGCTTTGAAGGTGGAGTATCTACCTTCACATGTAATTAACCTTGTGATGACAATGAGGGGATTGACCAATTCTGGATTTATCCACTTCTTAGCATACCCTTTTGCTCCCGAAATGCTCTCGAATTCAGGCTTAAACACCCTATTGTAACTTGAGCGTGGCAATTGATGATTCTTGAACCATCTATCTCCCATTCTTGGGAGTTTTGTTGCAGCGGCAATTGACTCTTCTGTGACTGCAAAGTTGAGAGACCCTACATGTGCTATCTTTCCATCAAAACCAACTGCAAATTTCATAGAAAGACTGTCATCATGGCCTTGCAAATTAGAAAGAAATGGCCCCCAACTAGCACTCAAAAACACTTCTCTGCACTGTGCGAATTATGGAATGGCAAACAAGTCTGCATAAGAGGAGGGTTCATATCTCCTGGGCATTGTCACATAGTTTGAATTCACCAAGGAAGGGAGAAATCGAGCCAAGCAATGACACGGATTGGGCACGGTCTGAATGCGATTGGAACAGAGGGAGAATTTTACCAAACAAGGGTGCAAACAGGCCAAGAGATGGCACGGGTTTAGCACAGTTTGAGTGTGATTAGAACAGAGGGCAAATTTGGAAAAGATTTGGTGCAATTCCTTAATGCAGGGCAGAGAAAATGGCAAGGGAAAATGAAATAATAGAGTGCCCAACCCGATTTTGGATGCTCTTATGGTGGAGTATGTTTCCCACATGTGTGCATGAGCTGCCATGTGTGAAGAATTCGAATGTGATGGCAAGCTTGGGAGCAATGGATTGGTGCGTATTTAGATCAATGTCCAAGTCTTTTGACTTGGACATTTGATCATAACCATATGAAGCATATTTTAATCAATGTTTGTAACAAATTTAATTGAATATAATTGAATTCTAGTTACCTAGAATCTAGAACAGTTACTGGTATGCAATTCAATGGCACTTCAAACAGCATCTCATTCGACACCTCATACGGTACTTCATCTGGTACCCCTGTGTTAAGTGCATTTTTGCCTCCTATAATGGATAGCTTACAATTTTGAAGTGTTTTTGACAACCATAGTGGTTAATGAGCAGAGGCAGAGTGCTCCATGCTCACTCATTCTTCATGCATATGACATATAATGTCAAAACCTATAATGAACGGGTTATAGCAAGCATAAAACATGTATTGTCAAACCTACAGTATGCAACTTGTAATGGAAGATAACCAATAAAGAGTGGTCTATTAAATAACCAATAAAGAATGGTCTGTTAAGCATGAGTTCAGTAATGTATAGCACACAGGAGTTAAGCATTTAAAAATAACATGACTATCAATGTAATAACCTGTATCATGGTAATAATATAAAAATTCTTGCAAAGACTCTTTTCTCTAGGCAATGATCATTTGTCAGCTCATGAACCCCTCCCCCACCCCTAAGTATTGTGACACCTCGCAATCAAAAGTATAGGAAACTAGTCAGTATCCCCCAATAGTTGAAGATTTGCAGTATGTCAAGTGTAAAGATGAAATTTCACAGATTGGTCTAACGAGACAGTTAGGAGATGGCCCCACCTATAGGATAAGAGATCCTATATATAAATAAGAAGAGGTAGGCAAGAGAGTTTCAAGATAGTCCTAGAGTCATTTCCCAATGGCAAGTTGATGAGATTCATTAACATTATCTCAACCACACATACTCCATGTCAGCTTTATCTGCAAGTAATGTCGTACATCAGGACAAGTTTACATTTATTATTTATTTTTGTCATATTACCATCCTCGCTAGGTAGAATGCCCCACTGCTTGCAAGCATGTTCAGTACTCCGACGGGTTTACCTAGTCATACCACAAGCCAGTACCTGCTGCTAGCAGACTTGTTCAGTATCTCGGCAGGTTAACCTCTTAAACCCTTAGAGACTGGTCCTCCATTTTTTAAGATTTTAATATAAGATTGCTTATGCAAGAAGATGGGGGGACAGCTCTGAAAACAACTTTTCTTTCTTTTTGTTTTTAATTGGGATGGTATTTATGTTAGAGGATGACTTTCCGTTATATTACTAAGTGATTGTCCCGATGTAATGGGTACTTAAGCGGACGTGGCTTATCTAAAGATATGATATAATCAAATCATTTAGTGTGTAGCGGATGGTACCATTGAGAAAAACCAGAAAGGTATCTCTAGGCTCAACTTACTTTCTTCCTTGTAGTTATTGTGATGTTTCCATGGCTAACTTCTAATTAGACCTCCTTGTTACTCTTTGATAAAGACACTTGAATTACTTACTCAGGTTTCTTGGAAAAACTGTATGAGAGACCTCTAGGCTTGATAGTTATGGTATCACTTCCTGATACAGTGGTGAAGAGTTTCAAGAGCAATTGCTTTAGAATGCCTTAAAAATGATAATTTTGCAAAAACATGGCTAATTACAGTAAGTAACTATTCATTTGATGCTTTGGCAACCAAAAAATTCAAGTATAACAATGTTGTGAAGAAATATCTCGAAATTGTGTACTCCAGGTGAAATAAATACTTACAAAAACCTCTTAGAATTGCCTTATTAACAAAAACTATTTACATATATACAGTAGGAAATCTTAAAAAAAAAAATCAAGAACAAGGGGGGGCTTCCCCATCTACTAAGGCCAATTCCTTGTCAGCTGACATGACCTGTAGAAAATCCTCTCTGGAAATGGTCTTATGATAAAATTTAAGTCGGTGTCCATTTACCACAAAGGAGACTTGTCCATCGTCAATTGTTTTAATTTTTACAGCTCCATTGTCATATACAGTGTCTACCTTGTAAGGACCCAACCAACGGGTGGTAAGTTTGCCTTTGAAGGTTTTGAACTGGGAATCAAACAACAGGGCCCAATCACCAGGCTGGAAGTGTTTCTTTTTAATAAACTTGTCATGCCACTTGCTCCTCTGGTTTTGGACCAATATTGTCCGTTTGATGGCATCTTGCTTGATTTCATCCAACTCATTCAACTGTAGGGTTCATTTCTTATGAGGCTCATCCAGGTTCAATCCTAATTATGCGGCAATACGGAAGGTCCTTACTTAGAATTCTATTGGTAAAAGTACTTATTTCCTGTACACTAGCTCATAAGGGGTATGCCCAGTGGTATTTCTCCAGGTAGTTCGGTATGCCCGCAAAGCCTCTTGGAGCCTATCAACCCAATCTCGGTGATGTAACTGAACAGTCTTGGTCAAGATAGTTTCCAGAACTTTGTTTGTGGATTCTACCTGACCATTGGCTTGCGGGTGGTATGAAGAAGATTTACAATATTTAATCCCATATTTCTCTATTAGCTCTTTCATCAGCTTAGAAGTGAATTCAGTGCCTTGGTTGGTAAAAATTTCACGAGGGACACCGAAGTAGGTAAATATGTATTCATAGATGAATTCGACAATAGACTTCTCTGTGGCCCTAAATAGGGCTTTTGCCTCTACCCATTTGGTGACATAGTCCATACAAACCAAGATATAGTTCTTCCTACGGGACATGGGTGAAATTGGTCCTACAAAGTTGAGGGCCCATTTTTCAAAGGGTTCTATCATAACTTGGGCTTGCAAAGGCATTTCTTCAGATGATGTAGGTCTTCCTAACCTTTGGCAACTATCACAACTTCTCACATACCTGGCAGCATCTTTGAAAATGTTAGGCCAATAGTAACTTGAATGTAACACCTTATGTGTTGTATGTTTGTCAAAGAAATGGCCACCACATGGTCCATCATGAAAACTTCATAGTATTTAAGGTACCTCATCCTCTCAAACACATCTACGAATAATCAAATTAGGACCTGTGCAAAAAAGATCATGACCAACCCAAGAGTAACTAGCACTTTGTGTAATAATATTCCGCTTTTCATGAGGTGACAAATGAGACAGTAACTTCCTAGTGGCCAAATAGTTTGCCATATCCGCAAACCATGGGGTATTGACAGAGAGGGAAAAGAGGTGCTCGTCTAGGAAACTATCATCTATAGGGATATCATCATCCTCATTGTTTATTCGGGAAAGAAAGTCAGCTGCTACATTATCCTTTCTAGGTCGGTCAAGCATAGTGATATTAAATTCTTGCAATAACAAGAGCCACCTAGTTACTCGGCCATTAGTTATAGGTTTTTTCATGAGAAACCTAATGGTGGAATGATCGGTGTGTACAAATACTTCATAACATGTAATCTAATGACGAAACTTGTTAATAGCATGAACAACTGCCAAGAACTCTTTCTCGGTGACTGTGTAGTTTAACTCGGTAAGGGACAAGTTCTTGCTTACAAAATAAATGGCATAGGACTGTTGGTCTTCTTTCTGGCCTAATACCCCTCCTATTGTTGTGTCAGAGGCATCAGTGGATATATGAAATGGGAGGGTCCAATTGGGCCCTCTAAGAACTGGTGCCACAAACAGCTTGGCTTCCAGGGTTTCAAAGGCAGTTTGACAATGCTTAGTCCAAACAAAATCAACATCTTTTATCAATAATCCAAACATAGGTGCAGTAATCTTTGTAGAATTTTCAATAAACTGTCGGTAATATCTATCATGTCCAAGAAATCTTCTCACCTCTTTCTGAGTCTTGTGGGGTGGAAGTTTGACAATGACCTCAATCTTTGCAGGATCAACTTTTATCCCTTTAGATGAAACATGATGTCCTAGAACCTCTCCTTTAGTTAACAACATTTTGCATTTTTCATGACTTAGGGATAGGTTCATTTCCTGACATCTGATGAGGACTTTTTCTAAGTTGTCTAAGGCTTCCTGGTAAGTGTTGCCATAGATTGTGAAGTCATCCATGTAGACCTCCACACAATCATGAATAAGATCGGCAAATATCCCTAATATTGCTCGTTGAAATGTGGTAGGAGCATTACATAATCCAAATGGTAAGACCCTATAGGCATAGGTGCCCCATGGACAAGTAAAGATAGTCTTGTCATGTTCCTCGGGTGCTATAAGAATTTGGTTGTACCCGTTGTACCCATCTAGAAAGGAAAAGTACTTCTTTACAGACAAGGTATCTAGAACTTGGTCAATGAAAGGAAGAGGAAAGTAGTATTTTAGAGTGGCCTTGTTGAGTTCCCGGAAATCAACACAAATTCTCCATTTCCTCATCACTTTCTTTGGGACCACTACAAGTGGGGATACCCACTTACTATCGGAGATGGGATAGATAAATCCGACATTTAACAACTTTTGGATTTCCTCCTTGACTATGTCTTTGAGTGTTGGGTTCATCCTTCTCTGGGGTTGCCTAACAGGTGTTACTTCCCCCTGGGTGTATATATGATGGATGCATGTGTCGGGGTGTATACCCTTCATGTCAGTGTATTCCCGGCAACGATGCCAAAATGTTAGGTGATTTATATATACTAAAAAAGACACTAAACTACCCTCAATTAAATTTTCAACCCGGGGTAAGTAAACTTAGAGTTGTAGCAAAATATAAGCCAAAGGTAAAAGGTTGGTAGGAGTATAGCCTAACTAAGGAAAGCAACTATCTAGGGATAATCTACTCAATCGAACCTATCTAATGAGCAAACCCTACTAAGCAAAATGAAACTAGGTAACCTAAGTGCTTTTAGGCCAAGGATCGATGGATAGTTTCTAAGAAAGCAAATGAAAACTCTATGTAAAGCAAACAATAAGAAAAAGCAAACTACTAAACATAATAAGCAAATGACAAAAGCAAACTTCTTTAACTTGCCAACCTACATTCAATGAGCAACTATCCTATGAAAGCAAATAAATAAGCAAGTAAGCAAAAACACCTATCTAACCTATTAAAACAAATAGACAAGCAAGCAAAGGCACCTAACTAATCTACTAAAGGAAAAGACAAGTAAGCAAAGGCAACTAACTAACCTACGAAAGCAAATAGACAAGTAAGCAAAGACTTATCATTGAACAACTACCTAGCCTAAGAGGCAAGTGGACTAAATGCCTAATGCAAAACTATTTCTCTTGCATGAAAGGAGATTTAAATGCTCAATGCAATGCATGAAAGGAAATCTAGTTTATTAAGAGCAAGAAAGACTACCAACTAAACTTACGAAAACAAGAAACTATCTCTTCTAATCTACGAAAGCAAGAAACTATCTTTAATCTATGAAACACTCAAATGTAATGTTGGTGGTTGTGTGAATGCCTTCGGTGGTGACGGATGATATCTCAATGACACTTGACAACAAAGGACAGTTATAATGGTATAAGCTCAATACTAACTTCAATGGAAAAATGAAAGGTGTGAAGTAAACAGTCCAATGAAAACTTAGCCATGATAAAAGTAATGTTAAATAACCTGCATATTCATGTATAAACCATCAACAACATAATGAGATCATCATTATCTAACTAAGGAATTTAATTGCATTTTAATCTATGAAAGGAAATTGCGTAAAGGAAAACTATGATATGTCTATTCTAATCATTCAAGCTATGATGAATTAAAAACATAAATTAAACCATGATATCAAGAAGTAAATTGACAATTACATTAACCAATAACGAAGCAAATGAAATCTATCTAAAACTGAAGTAAGCAAACTATAACTAAGAACGGGAATTAAATCTATCTATCCATCAACATCCCTGTCAAAAAAAACTCAAATTAAAACCATGTTATGTTCTAATTAAAAATCTATTCTAAACTTGACTGTAAAATTGTAAAAGAAAGCAAGATTTAACATTTAACTGCATATGAGGGTTAGTAAAGAGGGAGAGACTTTTTAATTGCACACGGAATTAGTAAAGAGACTTGCAAGCATGTTCCTATTCTATCAAATCAACACATACTATCACATATCATCATCTAACCTGCAAAAGAGAAGTAAAACAGTGAGCTACAACAAACTAATTAATTAAATAAAAACATGTACATACAGGAAATAAGAAAGAGCAATTTATATTACGAAATGCGTAAATAAACATAAGAACAATCACCAGACTGTTGGTGGGCCCCCCAACAAGTCATGGCTACCTTCTACAAGCACACCATGAACTTCAACGGGCCGAATTCACCATGAAAGTTAAAAACGTAGTTCTGGCACTATTCTGGCAATGTGAAAAATAAAAAACAGAGTATAACGAGTTTATCTCCAATTTGATGGCTCTTCTACTTTCTTATCAATCTAATGACTATCCTGGTAGTATTTATAGTTTTACAAACCAAGTGGTCGACCACAAGAGGGTCGAACCACCTCTAAATTCGACAAGATACAATAAATGCAACCATAACTAACAAAACAGAGGAAGCCAATAATCTCCCTCTTTGGACAACTGAAATCGAGTTGTCTTGAGCTTAGAAGTTGGAGGGGGCAATGATAAACAAACCCACGTGCTCGATTTTTCCATCACTGGCCTCCAATACCATAACCGCTAACTCGCCTTGCGTTTTTGTGCAATACTGGGTGTTGGAACGAGTGCCAGATCGGATACCGGAACGAGTGCTGGATCAAGTGTCGGATCAAGAAACATGGTGTGTTTTTCCCTGTAATAGCAGAAAAACATGAATTTACTCATGGAAGAATAAAAACATGATAAATTAAACTTGATTTAATCATAAAACACAAATTACAAGTACCTTATGTCGGTTATACCATTTTATCATAAAATTCATCAAAAAGCTCCTTTGAAAGATGAAAAACGCATATGTACATATGGTAAAAAGTGTATAATAATGTCATGAAAATGATCATATCTCGGGCACAACAAGATTACTCCCAGGCTGGGAGGGAGCACTGATGTGTTATTGATTTTTGGACAGTCATTTTTCAGTTCGAAAAATGGTCAAGGATGAGTAGTTCCTTTCTATTTCGGAAAGTGGTTTCAGATTTCTGACGGACAGACATTTTCCAGTTCGAAAAATTGTCCAAAATGGACAATCATTTTCGTAATGAAAATGGTTCGATAGATTGTTGATGTACCATAGACAGTGATTCCCCTTGTGGCTAGTGTGGGGGAATGGTCTAGGACAGTCGTTCTTCTTGGAAGTCACTCTGAGTAGTGGTCAAGTAGAATGGTCTGCCTCGTCAGGCAGTCATTCTTTCGAAGTTCACAGTTGTGAGAAGTTTCGAATAATGGTCCGTTTTTGGAGGTTTGTGCGGGACAGTCATTTCCATTAGGAAACGGTCAGGACAGTCATTCCCTAGGGCAGACTCATTCTATCCAGGTTGTACTATGGTTACTATGGTTAGTGCCAGAGGAATGTCCCAATTAGGTGAATGGTCCAGGTTCAACGATCACGGACATGAATTCCCTAGGGCAGACTCATTCTCTCCAGGTTGTACTATGATAAGTGTTGGAGGAATGGCCCAATTAGGTGAATGGTCCAGGCTCAGAAATCAGGGACAATTATTCTTTTATGCTTGAGAAGAATAGTCTAGATAGCCCATGGCTGATGTTTTACTTTTTGAGGGCAGATGCTCTTCTAGATCTCACATATGTGAGTGGAAAAATGGCCTAGATGACTCGGTTTATATCATGATATTGTTTCTATGCAGGTTGATATCAGATGATATGATTGCTATGGAGATTGTATGTCTCTAGATATTATATGTATGCTACTATGGTGGATGTGTTCCACCAGTTGTGACTATTTGTCGTTGATTAAGTAGTCGTGTGCTACTTGGTGTGGTTGTGTACCACTGGATAGTAGTTGTGTATGACTATGGATAGACACAGTTGTGTTCTATTGAATGACATTGTTATGATTGCCATGATGGATAGTCAGTATCTTGGTGGATAGACATTCTACAGGCAGAAAATGGTCCAGGACATTTATTCTTCTATGACATATGTCTGGATAGTAGTTGCGTACTACTATGGATAGACACAATTGTGTTCTATTGAATGACATTGTTTTGATTGCCATGTAGACTATCAATAGTGTTGGAAATTATTATCAGCTAGATGGATAGTCGGTATGTTGGTGGACAGACATTCTCAAGGCGTAAAATGGTCCAAGACATTTATTCTTCTAGGACATATGTCTGGATTAGAAGAATATTCCTTGTAGCCCATGGCATGGATTCCATCATCTGTTGAAATAGTTATTCTTCTAGGACATATGTCCGGATTAGAAGAATGGTTCTTGTATCACTCTGTGGAGTGAGTGACTTATTCAGTATCATGCCTAATTACTCATATGGAGTACAGCTTCGAGAGATGATACAGTTGATGCTATCAGATGATATTGATAATGATGAGGGTGCTCGTGATCTAATCATGAGATAGCATATATGGCTATGATGATGCTACCGATTAAATGGTATGTTTGTGCTTAAGACCATTGCTTTCAATACATCCCTAACTAGGAGGGAGTGTTGATATTATGGTAGTTGTGGGAGGTATTAACCTCCACGTGTAACCTTGATAAGAATAGAATATTTTGGGAAGCAAGAAGAAACCCTAAAGATTTAGACATAACCCTAGAAGACAAGTCGGCTAAAGGAAATAGTTAATATTGTTTTTTTAGCCTCCAGAATGAGAAGTCGCCCCAGAAAGATAAGGAGAAGCAGTATAAATACAGGACGCCAAATCTTATTTGATACACACAGCTCGCAACTACAGAAATCTAAGAGTGCGCACTGCAGAAACTGAGTAAGTGCGTAATTCTGGAAAGTAGTTGCAGCTGCAACTACTACAGCATGTATTCTCAGTGTTAGCACCAATTCTTGCAAGGTGGTGTTTCTCTCTGATTCCAGGCCCTTGGTGTAAATGCGTAAAAATGGGGTTTAAAAACCCATCAAATGTGTTTTAAATAAAGGCCGCAATCATGAGCGTCGAGCACAACACACAGAAGAAGGCCATTTCGGGCTTAAAATCAAGCAAGCGGGCATTTTGTTTTCAACGGCAAGGATCCACAGATGGAGCACATCGACGATCATCAGGTAATCTTGAGTCGCAGAGTTGCATAAGGTCTAGCGCATGAGCTCATCTCTTATGGCCAAAATCACGAAATGATGAGCCATTTCATCATTTCAGCTACCGGGACTTCAAAGGACAAAGGGTTACTCTTCCATTGCATTTCAAAACCCCGAAACGGGAAATGTGAAAAGCACCCAGGAGGCATTTCGGCTAACGGGACTTCAAAGGACAAAGGGTTGCTCTTCCACTGCATTTTGAAACCCCAAAAAGTGAAATGTGAAAAGCGCCCAGGAGCCATTTCGGCTACCGGGACTTCAAAGGACAAAAGGTTTCTCTTCCATTGCATTTTGAAACCCCGAAACGTGAAATGTGAAAAGCGCCCAGGAGCCATTTCGTCATTTCGGCTACCGGGAGTTCAAAGGACAAAGGGTTTCTCTTCCACTGCATTTCGAAACCCCAAAACGCGAAATGCGAAAAGCACCCAAGAGCCATTTCGACATTTCGACTATCGGGACTTCAAAGGACAAAGGGTTTCTCTTCCACTGCATTTCAAAACCCTGAAACACGAAATGTGAAAAGCGCCCATGAGCCATTTCGGCATTTCGGCTACCAGGACTTCAAAGGACAAAGGGTTGCTCTTCCACTGCATTTTGAAACCCCGAAATGCGAAATGTGAAAAGCACCAAGGAGCCATTTTGGCATTTCGGCTACCGGGACTTCAAAGGACACGAGGTCTCTCTCTTCCACTGCATCGAGAAACTCTGAAACGCGAAATGAGAAAAGCGCCCAGGAGTCGTTTCGACATACCGGCTACTGGGATTTCAAGAGACACGGGGACTCTCTTTATGTTTTCAGTCTCGGCCACCCTCCATGGAAGAAGCAGTTAATGAATATTGAGCAGGTGGTTGAGACCTCAACTCAATTCATAAATGGAGGGTGTGGAAAAGGCCTGGAGCAATCAGCCCGTGGTACCCTTGTATGCAGGCCCCCCTGCAAGATCCATGCTGAGTTAAGGTGGCGTCTAAGGAAGGAGTTCCATCCAGGTTTGACTGAGGAGCCAGCACATGCTAATTTGTACTTTAATGTCTCAACTACCTTTCCGTTGTGAAGGTGGTGAATTGCCCTGAGTATATATACTCATTTTTTGTATTTCTATAAGGATGGATGGTAGAGCAGAGCTCCCGACTGTAAAGATTTAACGAGGCCTCTGGTTCCTTGGATATAGATTGATATTTGAGACTTCTTTTTTAATGGATGCCAGCATCTTCCCCCCCTTTTCCTCTGAATCTTAAGAGCACGGGCATGGATGATCCAGTCGGGTGTTGTAATGACTATATAATGTGTGTTTGATTATATTAGTTTTGCAGCCGATTAATTTTCTTGAAGTTTCTCAAATCTGAGAGGATCTCATATTTGTGACTTTTCCCCCCTTTTAAAGGCTGCCGGAAGACCGGATGTCCAGAGCATACTTTACTTCCTTTGTTTTTCCCTTCACTTACTCATTGTTATGCAAAATTACTGGCTTAAATTAGATCAAGACCTCACCTGTCTTAATTGTTCCAACCCATTTTTCTGAGTTAGAATGATATTGTTCCGAGTTTACTTCCATTCATCACCCTTTATCAACAAATCGTGACATTCAAACTGATGGGCCTCAGGCTTACTCCTACTGCAATCCAGGAGTGACTTTTGACGCCAACACTCGGTTTAGGCTTGGACTTTCTATTGGTTATGGTTTGGATTTTATGCCTTGCCTGCTAGCTCTGGAGAGAGGTACACTACATTGATTGGCTATTATGCCTAGGGTTTTCTTATGAAATTATTCTCTATCAATGTTAAGGTGCTCGGGGGTGGCTTCAGCCTATGGTTGGGTGACAATACTGCTATATTGTCTATGGTTAAATGAGCACACCTATTATTTATAACACTATAGACCCATTTACAGTAAACTAACTTCCATCCCTTAGGAAGAGGAACAAGATCCCAAGTGTGATTCTTCATCAAGTAAGAATACTTTTATGTCGTAGTAGAATCCCATCCAGGTATCCCAACAACATCAAAAAATTATTGTGGATCATATGAAATTTCATGACTCAAACAAGAGAGATGAGTGGTTTGTGATTGAGTATGGTGAGGTTTAGAGGCAGAATAGATGAAATCAGTTGGCTCATAGCTATGCATGTTAAGCCTCTTTTGCTTACAAAAGCTCATCCTCAAACGTTGTCCTTGATCAATTTGTTCATGTTCAGGTTGCTCATGTTCTATTGGTGTTGATAGCATATTTTCTCTTGGCTGGTTTTCATCTTCAAAATGTTCATCATATCCTTGTTCTACAAAAGAAAAACTGTTAGCATGATCTACACCATCATTGACATGAAAATATGTGAGAGGAGAAGAAAATGTGGGGTTGGAGCATCCATCAAAACAAATAACCCTTTGGAACAAGACTTTTTTTGAAATGGGATGAAATAACCTATATGCCTTTGTATCCTCACAATAACCAACAAATAGCAGTGGTTGGCTCTTCTTCTCCATAACTTTGCACTTTTCATCTGGGATTAAGGCCCACATTGGACTACCAAATACTCTAAAAGTAGAGACATTGGGCTTAACATGGCTCAAATATTTCTTTGAAGTTATATGTAGCGCTGCCCTATGAGGCATCTGATTCTAAATATAATTGGCACAATTCACTAATTCAGCCCAAAAACAAAGTGCCATGTTCTTGGATTGAATCGTGCAATTTTCCATCTCTTTCAATGCTCGGTTCTTTCTTTCAACAACACAATTTTGTTGATGAGTGTAGGAAAAGAGTGTTGATTTTGAATGCCATGTTCTCTACAAAAATCCTTGAATGCTTGATTGACATACTCCTCCCCATTACTTGTATGTAGTTTCTTGATAGAAAGAGAGGAATGCTTCTCAACAAACGCCTTGAAGTTGTTAAAAGTAGCAAAGCCTTCACTCTTGTACTTAAGAAAGTACACCGAAGAGCGATGTGAAAAGTCATCAATAAAGGTGAGTGCATGCTTACTCCCTGAAAATGAACAAGTTGGAAATGACATGAGATCATTATGTACCAACTCAAGAGGTGTTGTAGCACACAACACCTTTCCTTTATGAAAAGGATCTTGATGTTGTTTGTGAAGAACACAACCTGGACAAACTCCATCAGTGCAAGAAACTTTAGGAAGACCAAGCACCAAATTTATGTGCTCAACTATTGAAAATACTTGTAGTTTAGATGTGAAAATATTTCATGCCAAAGTCTACTCAAAGAATCAACATGTGCAATGAAAGAGGAACCAAAGTAAGGATCAAAACAATCAATACAACCAAGAACTATGATCAACTTTTCTAGAGGCAACCACAATGTATAGATTTTTTAGTTCTCGAATGACTACATCATTTGGAGAAAATTCTACTATTTTCCCATTACCATAATGACATATCTGATAAAGAAGTAGATTTGTAGAGATGTCAAGAACAAGAAGAACATCATTGATGCAACCATCATCTAACTGCACAGTTCCTTATCCTAAAACATCAAGCTGCATAAAGTCTCCAACTGTGATCTATGACATGTTAGAGTTGGATGTGGAAGGCAACAACTCATTAGAATGAGTCATATGGTGTGATGCACTAGAATCAAACATCCAACTACCTGAAGATGCATATAAGTATTGAGCAAATTAAACATATCCTTTATTAGATGAAGAAGGTTTGGGCATTGAAATTTTGTGTTGTTGTGTGGCTTCAATCAAAGCTTCAAGTTTCAACCAACATTTGGATTTGGGATGCCCTATTCCACCAGAAAAATTGCAAGATTCACTTGACTTTTTCTTCCTTGTCTTGGAGGAAGACTCATGGGACTTGGCAAATGGAGAAAAATGTTTTGTTTTATATTGAGGCTTGGAGGGAGACTCGCCAGCTTGAGCAGAATCTTTCTTCTGTTTATACCATGATTTTTGCTTACTTTTGGATTTATGAGCCGCAAGAGCTTGATTCTTAGAGCTAGAAAGAGCATCTAATTGCATAAGCTTAGATTATTCCCAATTAAGAGGCTCACAAGAAAGCTCAAAAGAGGGCATTCTAAATTCATATCTGAGTGAATCCACTGTAGAATAAAATACTTGAAAATGACCCTTTAGCTTGGAGAGAATCAGGAAAATGCAATCTTCATCTGATTTGTTTTTCCACGCCCTTTCAGTTGTGCCGCTAGTAACTTGAAATTGGCAAAATAGTATTCAATGGATGCTCATCAGGTACAAGGGATGGCAATTTTCTTTCCAACTATAGGGCTCGAAATTCATTGACTTTACCAAATAAGGAAGCCAACCTGTCCCAAATTGCTTTTGGATTTTTACAGTCAATAATATAAAACAACAAATTATATGAAACATGCAAGCCAATCAAACCCATGGCTTCACCTAGTTTGTTTCAATAGGTAAATTTCTTGATTCCTTGGTAAACATTGGTTGAGCCTCAACTAACATTTTCCAAAGCTCTTTAGATTGCAGCAGTTGTTGCATCTTAAGTTTCCATGTGTGACAATTATGGGGAGTCAAGGAGCTCAATATTCCTTGATTCCACCATTTTTCAATAGAGAATTAAAAAAAAAAAACAGTCACAAAGGAATTGCTACTTCAAGTAAACTCACCTTAGGGAGCCTTCTGATATCAAATGTTGCAAGGCCTATCTTTAATGAAATTAAGCAGCCAAGCTTTGAGGAAATTTCATACTCTCACAACCTTCCCACACAAAGATAATCATGAAGAAAGATAAGCTCAAAATTTGCAATGGCAATCCTACCTATTGAATTGAAAATTGCCAAAAATAGAGGTCCTTGTTTTATTATACACCAAGATTGGAAAAGCTTCCCCAATGCTCAACATATTATTGCCCAAAATATTTAAACTCTAGTCTAACTTAATTGGCAATTACCCTTACCACTGATTAGTGCTAAGGATCGTGAAATTGAACGGAGAACAGACCCATCAGTGTGAAAAATATAAATATGGTTGTTGTTGATGTTGAAGTCGATCTTGGTGGCTACCAAGGGCTTGGAAACAACAAAGAAGGGGAGAGTGGTAGCGACACTGGTAAGAAAAACAATGCCTCACAACAAACTGTCCTAAGGTGGTTGAACAATGCCCAACGAACATATCATCTCAATCTATCTTGTGCACAAATTAAGGGACCTACATCCCGACATCTAAACTTTGTTTTTTGTTTTGATTATTAATGTTTAATGAAACAAAAAAAAAATCCCAAAGAACTTTAGTAAATACTTGATATTTGAAACCTGGCCAAATAAAAACCTTACATGTCAAAATGATCTTAGATCTAAGTGCAAGTGTGGATGCCTCCTCATCGATGCTTGTGCTCAGATAATCACACCCGTAGAAGAACCACGTCCACATCCACAAATTTTGATAGAATGTGAGCTAACGTTTAGAAAAAAACCAAATCTAAAACTAGTAATGTGCAAATGCAATAATGGCTTTCAATCTGATTTGATCTTGATCTTAAAGATTTGATCTTGATCTTGAATATCACACATCCTGCAAATATCTCTCAGAAAAAATGAAGGGGTTTACGGAGATTGCTCTAATACCATGAATATATTCAAAAACAAAATCCCAAGAACAAAAGACTACTGCGAAAAACTAAAAAACTTCTACGAGTGAATGTTTGATCCATTAAATCTATTGTGTATAAAATACATGAAAATGTCACCTATTTATAACAATGAAGGAGGCCTGACATTTAGCAAGGAGATAGTTATCACACCTAAATATATAAGAATGCCTACCTGAGCTTACAACTAATGCTAGTTTTATGCATTGGAAAATAACAATGCGTTGGAAACTAACACTAACACAATTTATAATACTATAAATGGTTGTTTGTAGATATTGTCAAATTTGTTTCCTTTACAAACATTGAGCATCACATATTAATTATTAGTGTTTTCCCATATAAAATTATTGTGGGTTATATTTCTACTTTTATATCCTCTAGAGATAAAGATAACAAGTACTTGCTCATCCATTGATGCAAGTATAATGGATTAAATATAAATTAGACTTAATAACGTTATCACAAGAGTTATTAATGTTATAAACCTAGTCCATTTAGGGTTACAATATCTTGTACTATTCACTTGTGAGAGAATATGAAAAGTCACAAGTGATAGAAATGGTCATTATGACTCCAAGCGACCTCTTGGAAGACGAATCCAAAGGTCAAGCAATTGTATTTATAGATGTATCATATCAATGAATAATATAACTTACACTTATCTCAATTTTTGTGCTCTAACAGTGGTATCAGATCACCTATAGTCCTTAGGCCTAAATTACCCTGTGGTAGTTGTCCATAGATGATTTTTTTCCTCGTCCATAAACATTTGTCTCCCATTCTCGTGCATAAATTCTTATTCCCTTTGTCTACATGTCAGTGTATGCCCCTCTGCCTACAAGTCTATCCATTTGTCTACCTTGGGCATTTCCTTTCGCGTACAAAAATGCATTTGACCCGCTAGCTTGTCATTAGTCTGCCATATTCAACATTATTTGCACCATAATATGTGCCTTTGTGAATTGAGATTCATTCTGCCTAAATTTTGTCTTCGATGCAGAAACGCCTCTATTTTATTTTTAAATGAAAAAAATGGATGAAATTAAGGAATTAATTCCAACCTAGGCATTTATAATACTTGCTTCTACCTAATAGAAAGTAAACAACAAAGATATATAGATAGAATATAAATTATTCAAAAATTACATACTAATTATTTGCCAATAATACATACACATATCTTCATCTAGCATAACATGCATGCCATTTTTATCACTTTACTTTGTAAACAATATAGTCAATACTAAAGATTTTTTCAAATATTTTATGAAAGATGAAATTTCATCTACTCCATAGTAGGTTTAAACTGACGCTAGGATTTCATAACCAATTTTCTTTGTCAATATCTACACCAAACTAGAATTAGCATTCCAAAAATCATTTTGAGCTCATGACGACTCATCTCCATCATGTTTTAGTGTATGCATATTATTAAATCCAATCTCTTTGTCAATATCTACACTAGAGTAGGGTTAGCATTCCAAAAATCATTTTGAGTTCATGACGACTCATCTCCATCATGTTTAGTGTATCCATATTATTGTCTTGTGAATTTTTTTGGTGACCAATATCCACTCTTCTAAATATGGCCTAAGGGTGGGTATGCACGATCAGATTTGAAACAATTGAAATCCAATAACACATATCCACCCTCACATGCTCACATAATGTTTTATAACAAAGTTCTTAGTGTTCACTTTTTTTTCCACCTTGACATGATTTATAAAATGGAAGAGAAGGCATTTTCTTCACACACACAAAATATTCTCATATATTATTGCTTGAATAAACATTACATGTATAGCAATAGATGAACCCTCTAGATTCGAAAATAGTGGATCTAGGATTCTAAAAATAGCTAATACAACTAATAACCTAATTCCAATAATAAACTACAATAGTTCCAATGATAGCCTATTATAACTCATTTCTACATTATTCCAACTCCCCCTCTTAATGTAGAAATGAGTTTTCTACAATACACAACAATATTAAACATTGTTGAACTCTGATCTTTGTCTGGTATGGTCTTCATCAACATTTCTACCCACTCTGAAATCTCATAGACTACGCTCTTTCTCAACCATCAACTTTGAACTACCACTTGATCCATTTAAGATACAATTGCTTTTGACCGTCAACGAAATATTTGTAGTGATAGACAATTCATGACATACCCCGAAGAATAGTCTAGAGACGGAAGCATTCTATTGACATACTTCCATCTGTTGAAGTACATGGCATGTTGTTGTATTTGCTAGTTATATAGGAAAGCAATCTAGATAATGAATGTATCAAATGGTAAATCATACAACTTAACCTTTTTCACATACATACACACACAAATATAACATGTACACATAACCAGTGGTCGTTGTTTTGGGGTCACCGCATCCTCCAAGAAATACAAGTTGTAACATAATGTAGACGTAACCAAACTAGTGACTTGTTCTTGTGGCACCTCATACATCAAGAACCACCAATTTAAATTATGTTACTCTATTATGTGATTGGTTCTTCATCAAAATCTCACAAACACACAAGCTCTTCAAATCTTTCACACTCTACAATCCAAATAAAATGACTAATTCGAAACACAGATCCAACCTATTCAGATTTCGAGATTCATAAATTATTGCTAATGAAACAAAATATCGTTGTCCTCTTCAGAATATGGCACAATGATGAATCTCTTCGAGCCTTCTCCATGGCACACACATGGCATCATGTCTTCAATCTGATGACCTACAATCTCTCGTGAGCAAACCAGAATCAATTTCTACTCTCTGTATAATGGGCAGATCTGCAAACAATAGTTTCCTCCAATATTGCAATTCGATTTGGTTTGGTGGTTGTAGAGATGACGGATTGAGAGATACTTTGTTTTATATAAACTTCGCCAACTTCCTTCAGATCACGTGAGCGAATTCTCAATTCCCTTTTCTTTGATGATGGCATTTCATAAGTGTCGTAGATCCACCTCAACGATTTGATAAATAGATGCTCCTTCTCCAATCCACCAATACATGTCGCACGACTCATTCCAGATTGAAATGGCAACTTTTTAATTTGATACCCCCTCTCACAGGCATCATTTCCTCCTCTTAGCAGTTGCTCAGATCTTCACAGCCTTCCACGAGGGTAATCAAACAATCTACGACTACATCAAAATAATGAACATGTACAATTCACAATTTAAATCACTCACAGCGAAAAAATATACGTATCACACACAACTAATCTACTCTCCTACAACAACAGATTAAAATTGAGGAATTTCCATGATCACAACCCCTCTCTTGAGAGAGTCAAGGTTGAACCTGCTCTGATACCAACTCAGAAAATGGAAGAGAAGGAATTTTCTTCACACACACAAAATATTCTCATATATTATTGCTTGAATAAACCTTACATATATAGGAATAGATGAACACTTTAGATACTAGAATTCTAAAAATAGCTAATACAACTAATAACCTAATTCCAATAGACTATGATAATTCCAATGACATGCTATTACAACTCATTTCTACATTATTACAAGTTCCAACTATATGTTGCTAGCCTTTTTTTCTTTCCCATGTATATTGACATGTAACTACTATTTTGACTAACATCGTTAAATGCACTATGTAGAGACGAATTTAGGCATGTAGAAAAGATTTGTCTAGATTAATTAATGAAGTTTCCAAATGCAATACACTGCAATAAAAGTGACATGGAAATTCATGAAACATAACAACTCACCACATTTCCATACAAATTCTATGTGAGAGAGTCTCATGACATGGAATCATGATTTGTACATAGACCCAACCATGTTAAATGTAATTTCTAGGGTTCAATGCGCTACACAAATTAAAAAAAAAAATGATTACCTGTAATTAAGGGGAAAAGGTTACAGGATACTCACCTCGAGGTCTTATTGCATGTCTTAGCCACATGTTGCATGATTGAGTGCACCCATTCTCTATTAGTACACCTCTCACCTCAGCCATAAATATACTCTTATGGAACTCTACGCTTGTTGAGGTTAATATAACCCTCAGTCCTTGTCAACTCTCAGAACCATCACGAGCTCCTGTCAATCGACCATAATGAGACTATTGACACTACAAAAACATCGAATTCCCAACAACATCACTCTTTCAAATAGGCAACCCCAACCATTGTTTTTTTTCTTTTCAAAAAGATGAAATGAGTTGAGATGGGATTGATAATGGATTGGACTTTGAGGTGACTTGGACGTATAAACTAGCGGCTTCTCTATTTGTCCTTGTTTTGTGAGAAAATGTTGGGAGAAGCGAGAAAAACATTGTAAAAAGAAACACAGAGGCACAAAAATTCCTTTTGTTTGGAGAGGTACAACAAGCTGTGAGTTGTGAATGCACCCGCAAAGGTGAGGTGAGGCGAGGTGGATCGTCCTGGTTGGGAGTGGAGTTGTGAGTGTGCCCGTGGAGGTGAGGTGGTCCATCCTGGTTGGGAGTGGAGCTATGAGTGCACCCGCGGAGGTGAGGTGGGTCGTCCTGGTCGGAAGACTTGGTAGGAACAACGACGGGTCTGGAAACATGAACAATGACGGGTTCGGGAACAGTCTGGTATAGCGACGAGTCTGGAACAAGAACAACCATGAATCCAGAATGACAGAAGTTGTGGCTCCTAGAGGTTTAGGTGGGCTCCTGAATTTTCAGTCCTTTGTCTCCAATAGACAGACAAGTATTGTCATGTTCCTTATTTTGTGTTTTTTCTTGTCCTCTATGGCAATGACAATACCTCAACACACATAAAAAAATGGGTAAGAGGTACCCATCTTGGGTGAAACAAACCATTTAGGTCAAGTGAAAATTACATCTTTAGGCAAAGCAGGGAAGTGGGTTTGGGTCAATGCCAAATATTTTGGGGGTATTTTAAAATGTAGAGCTGCTCATTTAAAATGGGAGCAGACAAGCAACAAATTGGCCCTTCGTAATAAACTTTCAAACAAGCCTCTTTTGCAAAGGTGTAGCAACAAGAGGATTAAAGACAATAGTGATTATGCCATGTACAGTCCCACATCTACACCTCTCACATGGTCACCTAACCTGTATGTGCAAGAGTTACTAAATGCCAAGAGGAGATTGGAGGTTTTGGAATTCAAAGGGCATGAGAGAGACCTTCAAATCCAACTATTGACAATAGAAAATCGGGGATTAGCAGAAAACAATAAAGTTTTAACATATCAAGTGACATTGTTAGCAAGAAGCCCTTTTGGAAGCAAAGGCTGAATGACAAGGCTTGAAGGATTTCAGGAAAATGAAGAAAGATTCTGTTGTGAAAATTAGAGAGGTGATGAACTCTAAAACACCCAAAGTTGAAGGGAAAACAGGTGAACAAGCATACACCCATGGAGTGAAAGCGAGGGATGAAGAGAAAAGAGATTTTACAAAAAAATCCAAAACTTGGGCACAAGTCATTAGCAATTCTGCTAATATGGAAAAAGAAACACACAACCAAGGGGATGACATGCAATATAGAGAAAACAAAGAAATACAAGGCAGAGCATGAAATATAATTATCAAAGGTGTGAGAGAGTATGGAAAAAATGAATGTACTCTCAATCTTGCAAGTGAATTTTGGAAGGACAAGTTGCTTTGGCAAGACCGAATTTGCCAAGTGTTATCACTCCAAAAGTCACCCTAGACTGTAATCAGGTGAGCTTGGTAACATCAAAATATTTGTAAAAGTAAATGAGTTTCTTAAAAGGTCAAATGGACAAGACTCAGAATAATAAGACTTTAACTCAAAAATCTGAGCTAATCTTGCACAAGCAAATGACGTCTTGATTAGCTTCAGTCAGTGAATTGGAATAAAAATGAAAAGGAGGAAGACTTAGTGAGGGAGGTGTAAAGGTCTGCTATTAACATCAGGTCTTCAAGCAACCCAAGAAAGAAAAACTCAAATACAAGATCCTCTTGAATTCAAGGTTTAAAGCAAACTGAAGAACATCACAACAACATTATAATCAAACATTCATCATAACACAACCATGGCAAACTCATGTGGATCCTCCAATCATGAATACTTCAGCATAAGAGGTAACAAGATGATGTAAATAAAAACTGACTTCTACTAATAAAAAATTCTCAGGTCCAGTACATAACTAGAGAACAGTTTACTCAGTCAAAGAAAATTACAATCTGGGAGCCTCAACTCAACCATTCGAACCACCTTCTAAACATTTGGAATATGTCTTTGTAACAAAAAGGAAAGGGAACAACTAGGGGTTCGAGATGGCCTTCCTCACATCGGAATCTTACAAAAACATCTATGCATCTAAAACTTGTGCTAACAGTTATTTAACACACTACTATAAAAAAGGAAAGTGTTGGTAACTGATCCAACAATATTTAAATGACACTTCCTCCCTTGATCTTCATTGATGTGCCTCCTCTTGCATGCCAAGTGTCCTGTAGAGGTGGTAAGTTGTTATCATGTTGCGAGCTACTATCTCAACCATTCTCCACATCATCAGCCACCTAAAAGAGTAATGCATTCAAACTCCTTGATTCTAGGTGCCAATAGGTAGCGCCACTCTGGTGTATCTCTGCGTAGAATTCAGCCTTTGTCAAATATTTGGTAGCGCCTGCCAAAAAATTTGGTAGTGCACTATGAAGTTCATAGCGCCCGTCGTTACAACACCTAGGATATTGGGTAGCGCCCATGGAATTCGCAGTGCCCAGGTGGTTGGGTAGCGCACGTGGAATTCGTAGCGCCCAAGTGATTGGGTAGCGCACTGTGTAACTCTTCTCAGGAGATTTGGTAGCGCTTGTGCAGCTCTTCTACAAGTTCTGCGATGCACCCCTTCTGCACATCCATGCCTGGAAATGGTGGAATGGGCGAGAATTTTGGGAACATCATTGTATACATCGTAGCTACATTTAGCTCTTCGACACCTGCATAATCACTTGGCACCTGGCAGCTTGCATTTCATTTTAAAAAATAACTCAGGGAACATATCCCATATGTCTCAGAAAACTAGAGATTGTTGTCTTTATATACACAAATGCTCGCATAACATATTTTATGAGACAAGTGGAAAGGAATCGGGCTTGGCATTTGCGTTTGGCTTTGTGTGTTGACTCGAGAATTGGGCATGTGGGTCCCCTAAAATTTTGTTAAAATCCATAAAACCTGAGAGGCCTGTAGACATAGGCATAAAGAAGTTTGGTATATTGATAGCTTAGGCCTATAGCTTGACTCTAGAGATTATAGACTTAAGTATATGCGATAGATTTTATTTGTAATGTGACTTAGGAATTTTAAAGCACACACCACTCATTTTTTATAATATGAGATTTAAAAAATATAAAAAAAAACAAATAAATATCTTTTATATTTGAAAATCCACCAAGCATATACTAGGGCTTACCAATTTATTTTTTATTTTTATTGCAGGTCAAGAGGGCAAAGTCAAAGGATTTATGGGAAAAAGTGATCAACGAGAGCTTTGATGAAGAATCTGAAGGTTAAGTGATCTAAAAATGAAGAAGACTTGTATTCTTGAAAATATTTGCAAGTTAAATTTTATGTGTTAAAATGAAAATGGATCAACTTTGCAACACAACTTTAATAGGATTTCCTCATTCAAGATGCATATAAACAACAGCAATAATAGTGAACAGAAAACACATAACACAACAAATGATAAAGGAGTTCACCCCTCTCTTAGGCTACGTCTCCTGGTCCAACTTCCAATGGATCATTTATATTATTTGCTCAAAGTGCTCAAACATGTGCTTTACAATGCTCAAAATACCAAATAGACTGCTCCAATGGCTTTAGAACGTCCAAAAAACCCTCGCTGGGCTTTTTTGGCACCTCGTTTGGCAAAAATTGAAGAAGATAGGCTTCCTGGAAGTCCCCCTTCAAACTTGTTGTCTCTGCATATACAAAACACACCCTTGTTGGCTCAACCTAGCCCACACACATATTTAAGCGTAAAAACTTAGCACCAGATGCAACCGCGCGAACCGTGCAAACTGTAGGACAGTTACGGGAACACCTAGCCCCTAACCGTCAAGGGCAAGGTCGTATGACCCATATGACCGCACGCAAGTGCAAACATAGGCCCTGTTCCACAAGCCAATGGTCAAAGGACAAGTGGCGGGTCGTTTGTATAACCTTTGGAACCAAATCAAAACACAACCGCGTGCGCGTGCCAAACGGTATAGCTATGGGTCATATGTTAACGTAATGTGCGACCAACGGTTGGGGCTAAGCCCCAACCCGGTCGCGCCCCAGCTATACACATATGCAAACATATATAAATATATTGCCATATATATAACAAGGATCAACCAGTGGTGTGTCGGTTGGTAGCTCTTCCCAAGTCTCTCCCCCCTGCCCGGAGGTCGCGGGGTTGACTCCGGCCAACAACATAATTTTAAACCAATGTATATATGACATGTGGCGGCCATTGACTGGGCCACGTGTCACCATATCGTTCGCTTCAAACATGCCACGTCACATGCCAAATGTCCACACAATTGTCTGCCACATGTCGTACGGCTTGCCACGTCAGCGTCTGTACGGACTGTACAGTCAACATCCCCTTTTTTGCATGTTTGTCATTTTGAACAGAATGTGATATCTCTTGTTCCCGATGTCCGTTTGAACCCAAATGAGTTGTGTTGGGTTCGTAACAACGATGCCTACGCTCTCGTTCTATTTGAAGCAATTCCGAGCACTTTGAATTTTTGAGCAAAATTTGATCCCCTGGATCACACCTCCCCATTGGAAAGCTTTTGGACCTCCAAAAGACTATTTTCAGTCTATCTGAAG
>JZKD02S1831438.1:1197310-1218965 GCA_000966675.3 Picea glauca | reverse complement strand
GGAGGTGAGGGTGGTGGAGAAGCACCATTCCCTCCATTTTCATTTGGAGTTTTATCACCACTGTCTCCCTTGCGCTTTGAAGGGTTGGAGCCTTCACCTTGCGACCTTGTATTCCTTTCCATCATGATTGTCATCATCTCTCTCATTTCCATGACAGCCTTTCTAAGATCTTAATCTTCTGCAGGAACATGTTCATGACTCTCTTCATGAGCCATACTTGGTGAATGCCTCCTCGAAACTTGCAGTGATGATATAAGCTTCCTCCTTGAAGGATGAGAACTTGGCTCTACAAGTTGACCTTATCCTCTTGTGAGTTTCAACCTTGTGACCATTAGAAAACAAAACACTTGCAAATAATCAAGTCTTCAAAAACCTATGCTCTGATACCAACTTGATCTAAAAATGAAGAAGACTTGTATTCTTGAAAATATTTGCAAGTTAAATTTTATGTGTTAAAATGCAAATGGATCAACTTTGCAACACAACTTTAATAGGATTTCCTCATTCAAGATGCATATAAATAACAACAATAATAGTGAACAGAAAACACATAACATAGCAAATGATAAATGAGTTCACCCCTCTCTTTGGCTACATCTCCTGGTCCAACTTCCATAGGATCATTGTATTATTTGCTCAAAGTGCTCAAAAATGTGCTTTACAATGCTCACAATACCAAATAGACTGCTCCAATGGTTTCAGAACGTCCAAAAAACCCTAGCTGGGCTTTTTCGACACCTCGTTTGGCCAAAAATTGAAGACGATAGGATTCCTAGAAGTCCCCCTTCAAACTTGTTGTCTCTGCATCTACAAAACGCATCCTTGTTGGCTCAACCTATCCCACACGCATATTTAAGCATAAAAACTTAGCACCGAACACAACCACGCGAACCGTGCAAACTGTAGGACAGTTACGGGCGCACCTAGCCCCTAACCGTCAAGGGCAAGGTCGTATGACCCATATGACCACGTGCAAGTGTAAACATAGGCCCCGTTCCACAAGCCAATGGTCAAAGGAAAAGTGGCAGGTCGTTTGTATAACCGTTGGAACCAAATCAAAACACAATCGTGTGCGCGCCAAACGGTATAGCTATGGGTCATATGTTAATGCAATGTGCGACCAAGGGTTGGGGCTAAGCCCCAGCCCGGTGGCGCCCCAACTATACACATATGCAAACATATATAAATATATTGCCATATATATAACAAGGATCAACCAGTGGCGCGCCGATTGGCGGCTCTTCCCAAGTCTCTCCCCCCTGCTCGAAGGTCACAGGGTCGACTCCGGCCAACAACATAATTTCAAACCAATGTATATATGACACGTGGCGGCCATTGACTGGGCCACGTGTCGCCATCCCATTCACTGCAAAGATGCCACGTCACATGGAAACTGTCCACAGAACTGTCTGCCACATGTCATACGACATGCCACGTGTCATACGACCTGCCACGTAAGTGTCCGTACATACAGTATAGTCAGCATCCATTTTTTTGCCTATTTGTCATTTTGAACAGAACGCGATATCTCTCTCTCTCGACGTCCGTTTGAACCCAAGCGAGTTGCATTGGGTTCGTAACGACGAGGCCTACACTCTCGTTCAATTTGAAGCGATTCCGAGCACTTTGAATTTTTGAGCAAAATTTGATCCCCTGGATCATTAAGACACTGGCCAAAAGACTTAAGAAAATGATGAATCAAGTAGAAAATGATGAAAACGCTCTCAAAAAACCATTACATTTTGATCGCTAACATTTGGCTCCAACTGGGATGGAGACATCCCTACGAAGCTCCAAGAACCTAGCAGTTCCAGTTGCCTTATTTGTTGGGCTATGGAGTCATCTAGCCTATGAAACCAATCTTTGAAAACTCTCAAGACCTGTGCAACTGATCTATGTATACCTTCAAAACCGGCCTTTATTCACATAAACTGACTGATATTTCTGCTACAAACTAGAAGAAAATAAATGCCCGAGCAACAAGCTTATTTCCTACCCTACTCTACTCTAACCAGCTCTGCAATTGGTTAGGTAAATGTTGCCTTCCATAACAACCATTCAAGCAATTTTAAAATTGAAGAAACCTCGTCTCTATCATTGATCAACAACTAATGTTTGAAATGTAACAACAATGATAAGAATTCATTCAAGAAACCATACTCACCCGGACATGCTGATAAAAATATTAAGTCTGCATGCTCCAAAGCATTTGAAAAGTGCAACTCTATGTATTCATCGACAGGGTCATGAAATTGAAAGCAATGCCTGATTAATTTATGAAAGGTTACCTTCACTGGTTCAAATTTGCTGACAATTTGTATGATGTCTTCTGCAAGCATACTTGATTGAATGACAAACACAGGCATTTGTGGGTTGAATAATTGTTTCGTAACTCTAGAACCACCTGTTGGTTGATGGCTGATCATCTCTGCATATACCGTGGGGATAGTCTGCTGCTCATAAACTTGGTTTTTATTAAGACAGGTCTGTTCATTGGTTGGTGATGGATAAAAGATTAGATTTATATGAAAATCCCTTTTCACACCTCCATAGCATTTATAAGGATCATGATCATAATCATCATCTACATGAATAGTGCTAAGAGGTTCCAAACAAATCATAGAAAAAATTAGTTTATCACCATCACTGGTATTTCCATAAAAAACAGGTCGTCCATAACAAACCTTTGACTCTTGACATTCAGAATGTATTTTTTCAGAATGCTTTCTAACAACAAAGTATTCATTACCAAAGTGTTTGTCAACAACAATCTGCCCTTGGTCAATGTTTGAGACAATGACTTCCTCAGAGGCAAGGTTGTCAAAGATACCTGCTTCAAGGACCAAATCATCCACTATATTTTCTTCATGCGGACAACAAATAAAATCTGCCTCATGTTCAAAGTTGACATGATGTTGACTTTGAATCCTGCCACAAGCTCGGAGGTTCTCCTCCACTTCCTCGACATCCATGAATAATTGTGATAAAGATGTAGATTTTCTTTCCCTAAGATACACAACAAGGTCAAAGTATTGAGACACTATGTAATATACCATGGTAGCAGTCTCAGAAGGTTTAATTTCCAAGGGCATGCTGCAATACAAGTTGTAAAACCTTCAATTAAAAACAGACAAAACTTCATTTTTTCCCCTTCTCAAAGTAGTGAACTCATTTAGGCATTGATCAAATGAATTTATCTCTCCCCAGTATTTTAAAAAGGTGTCATATAGTTCATCCCATGAACCAATGGAAGCAACTTCCATATTCTTGAACCACAATGCAACATTTCCAATCAAAGATTTAGAGAAAAGCCTCATGATAATATCTTCATGCAAGATTTCCAGATTATGGATGAAGTCTTGAAAGGCTGACAGATGCTCTTCTCCTGTGGTGTTATCTTTTCTAGAAAAATTTGGCAGGTAGTCTACAAATCCGGGAGGGTAAGGATGAAGAAAGGATGGCAGCTTTAAAGGTCCAAACATCTTTCCCCTAACCTTAAATTGGAAGTCAATGGGTTGTTGAACACTAGAAGGTTGTTGGTAAAGGTCAGAGGAGTTGGCAGCCTGAACTGAATCAGTTTTATTATTTGCAAAAGGACAATAATCATTTGGTGCATGTTGAATTTCAACAAGCTGGTTATTAACAACAGAGGGAATGGTAGAAGGTAATAAAACGACTTTGAAATCTGGAGAAGGGAGAAAATCGTGAGGTTCAAACTGATTACAAAAGTGTTTATGAACCTCATCTTCTTCAGGTGTTTGAAGTGGATGGATATCCTTAACATCAATGACATGGGAAGGGGGTAAATCTACTTGTTTGAAAAAGGAATAAGCAAGAGCAGGTTGGTGGTCTTTAGAGTACACAAAGCAAATTATGATTCTCCTAATGTGTGCAGGGAAATTCAAGAAAGAATGAAGGATAAAGAGCACAAGTTCTAGAAATAAATTCATAACTTAATACATGAACTTGCCTCTGCCTTCCATTTCTGTCCAAGCTTGTTCCCACAGTGGAGTCATCCAATAGGTTCGTCTTCATGGAGTCGCCAAGTAGATGATTACAGTCAATTTTATGTATCCCTCTCTTGCCTACCATCAAGAGCTGGATCTATGTCGTTCTTCTCATGGAACTCTTCAATCTGCTCAAATTTGTCCCCAGCAGCGACGCCATTTATGTTATCACTCCAAAAGTCACCCTAGATTGTAATCAGGTGAGCTTGGTAACATCAAAATATTTGTAAAAGTAAATGAGTTTCTTAAAAGGTCAAATGGACAAGACTCGGAATAATAAGGCTTTAACTCAGAAATCTGGGCTAATCTTGCACAAGCAAATGAGGTCTTAATTAGCTTAAGTCAATGGATTGGAATAAAAATGAAAAGGAGGAAGACTTAGTGAGGGAGGTGTAAGGTCTGCTATTAACATCGGGTCTTCAAGCAGCCCAAGAATGAAAAACTCAAATACAAGATCCTCTTGAATTCAAGGTTTAAAGCAAACCGAAGAACATCACAGCAGCATTATAATCAAACATTCATCATAACACAACCATGACAAACTCATGTGGATCCTCCAATCATGAATACTTCAACATAAGAGGTAACAAGATGATGTAAAGAAAAACTGACTTCTACTAATAAAAAATTCTCAGGTCTAGTACATAACCAGAGAACAATTTACTCAGTCAAAGAAAATTACAATCTGGGAGCCTCAACTCAAAACATAGTTACCAACTTAATGAGAACTCTACAGAGTTCTCGTTTTTGGGGGGGTCAAGTTTTTTACCGCGCTTTTTAAAAATGGTGCTACCGGTAGCACCCCCCTCCATTTTTAGGTGGTTTTTTGACATTTTAAATTTCCCGATACATAAGGTTTCAACTTTGCTTTTTTAAATGCTCGTTTTTTCATTTATTTTCAAATTGTTCAATTTTTCTTTTTTTTTTCTTTTTTCTCAACTATGTTTTTTCATCTATTTTCAATCTATTTTTTTATTATTATTCAATCGTATTTTTTATCATATTTTCATGCTTCATCCAATGTTAAAAATGTTGTACACCATTTAGTTTTTTGAAATTAAGATTTTTCATATAATTATTTGTCCTTAATTAAGTTATGGTTCCATACATTTTAAATATAGTGGAAAATATCATTTTTAACACATTTTTTTTTACCTTACTTCAATACATAGAAAATAATTGTAATTAAATAACACTATTTTTGAATATTTAGCTAAAAAATACAATTCACTTTTTTTTGGATCAATTAAAAATAAAAAAAAAATAAGAAAACAAACAGAATTGAAATTTAAAAAACAAAAACATTAAAAAAAAAAATCGAAGAAAAATCTAAAAAACTAAAGAGGAAAAGAAAACCATAAAATTATATATATAGTAAGAAGAAATAAAAAAAATAAAAAAATAAATATTTATAACCTAAAAAAAATTAAAAAGATTAAAAAAAAACCCCAAAATTAAAAACATATACACTAAAACCCCAAATTAAAAACCTTAAAATAAAAATTTTAATACAAAATTAAAATAAAAATTAACAAAAATAAATAGCAAAACCTTAAAATTACAACAAAATATTAAAATTTATATAAAATCCTAGAAAAATAAAATTTACAAAAAAAAATCATAAATATCTAAAAACACAAACATATGTAATATTATAACATTGTAATATTATTACAATCTTATAATATGGTAATAATATTATAATGTTATAATATTATTACATTGTAATAATATAATATTATAACATTGTAATAATATTACAATGTTATAATATTATTACATTGTAATAATATTACAATGTTATAATATGTACGTGACCTGGGTCAGGCTCGCGGCGGGGTTGAGGTGATGTCTGGTCAGGTCCCCGGGGAAGCTGGGGCGATGCTCAACATCGCTTCAGCCCCTTCGCGGGCCTGGCCCAAGTCCCGTGGACGCTCGATTGAGACAAAGAATGGGAAGGTCGGTGTAGAATTTATCTTACGTCCTAAATATAAAGTTGGAATTAATTAGGAGTTGTCATTCTCCTTCCATTTCAAAGAATAATTTATTGATAACAAATCCCTTTCACATTATGACACGATTTAGTGTTGTTGCTACGTTAACTTTATAGGTCTTAGATTGAACATTAAAAAGAAAAGTACGCTTTATAATTTATGTTTACCAATAAAATAGATATACTTTTAATATAAGACTAGCGAGGCACAAGACGAGAAATAATTGTTTCAATAAAGAATAAATTAAAAATTGTCTCATGATAAGATTATGTATTTATTAAATCCTTTATTTTATAAAGGATTGTTAAATGGCTAACATTGTTTAGATACAGAATAAATTAAAAATTGTTTAATGATAAGATGCATTTAGTAAATAATTTATTTTATAAAAGATTGTTAATTATTTTTTCAAAATTAATGAGTTTTTTGAAATAAAGTGTATGATGACCATAACATTTGGTGAGACAAAATTTAGTCTATAAATTTTTTAAAAAGATACAGAATTTTTTAGTTTGTTTTAAAATTGTATTTATGTGCACAAAAAGCTTTAAGAGGCTTTAATACACTACATACATATTATTACAATGTTATAATATAACATTGTAATACTATTAACATATTATATAGTTTGATATTTATTTAAAAAAAAAAAACACTACATACATACATACATATGTGCACAAAAAGCTTTAAGACGCTTTAATACACTACATACATATTATTACAATGTTATAATATAACATTGTAATACTATTACAATGTTATAATATAACATTGTAATATTATTAATATATTATATAGTTAGATATTTATTTAAAAAAAAAAACATTTTAATAAATTTGTAGTTTAGGTAATATTAGTGTTTTTGTTAAAAAAAAATTAGATGTTTTTTTTTAAATATTTTATTAAATTTGATTATTTTCCAGTTTTTTTTTTTCTAATTTTTTTCCTTTTTTTAAGTTTGAAGGATTTTTTGCTCTTCTTTTTAACAAAACAACGTGTTTTTGTTTTTTAAATTATTGTTTTTCGGGGAATTTTTAATTTTTTTTCATTTCTTTCTAGTTTTTCTTTGTTTTTCACCTTTATGTCAGCTCATAAAATTTTTAGCTCATATGTTTTGAATATGGTCAATATAACAATACTTTTAAGAAATTATTTATGTTTCATTCAATGTAACTTGTATTTACCTTTTATTATTAAAAGTAAAAAATTATTAAAAAGTGACGTTGAATTTTTAAACTATATTGTGATATTTCATGGCATTATGTATTACCTTGTGCTTTGCATAATAATAAGATGTAATAAGTAAACATTTAAGGGTTTCTTTTATGATTTTGTTTACAGTAATGATGAGTTCTTTTACCACATTATAAAAATGTGTCATTTTCATACCCCAATTTTAGAATGGGTGCTACCAGTAGCAGTACTTTTCAATTTGATAGTTGATTTTGAGGTTTTGGTTTTAATGGTACCAAGTGGAAAAAATACGATTTCAAATGATCTCAAAATTTGACGTTTTGAAAAGAAAAGAAAAATTCAAAAACATCTTATTTGTTTTTAGGTGTCGATTTTAAGGTTTTTCTGAGCTACTGTCTAAGTTTTAAAGGCCATGTCTGAAGAATGTTGTAATTTTGACCCTGTTTTAAAAAATGGTACTACCGGTAGCACCACTTTTTGATTTGGTTGTTGATTCTGATGTTTTTTATGCAAAAATAAGGGTTTTTTGGGCCAGAGTTATCGTTTTGAGGTCACGGTTCTCATTAAGTTGGTAACTATGTTTCAACCATTCGAACCACCTTCTAAACATTTGGAATATGTCTTTATAACAAAAAGGAAAGGCAACAGCTAGGGGTTCAAGCTGGCCTTCCTTACATCGAATTCTTCCATAAGCATCTATGCATCTAACACTTGTGCTAACAGTTATTTAACACACTACTATAAAAAAGGAAAGTGTTGGTAATTGATCCAACAATATTTAAATGACACTTCCTCCCTTGAACTTCATTGATGTGCCTCCTCTTGCATTCCAAGTGTCCTGTAGAGGTGGTAAGTTGTTATCATGTTGCCAGTTACTATCTCATCCATTCTTCACATCATCAGCCACCTAAAAGAGTAATGCATTCAAACTCCTTGATTCTAGGTGCAAATAGGTAGTGCCACTCTGGTGTATCTCTGCGTAGAATTCGACCTCTGTCAAATATTGGGTCGCACCTGCCAGAAAATTCGGTAGTGCACTGTGAAATTCGCAGCGCCCGTCATTACAACACCCAGGAGATTGGGTAGTGCCGGTGGAATTCGCAGCGCCCAGGTGATTGGGTAGCACCCGTGGAATTCGCAGCGCCCAGGTGATTGGGTAACGCACTCTGTACCTCTACTCAGGAGATTTGGTAACGCCCGTGTAGCTCTTCTGCAAGTTCCGCAGCGCACCCCTTCTACACATCCATACATGGAAACGGTGGAATAGGCAAGAATTTTGGGAACATCATTGTATACATCGTAGCTACATTTATCTCTTCGACACCTGCATAATCACTTGGCACCTGGCAACTTGCATTGCATTTTAAAAAATAACTCAGGGAACATATCCCATATGTCTCAGGAAACTAGAGATTGTTGTCTTTATATACACAAATGCTCGCATGACATATTTGATGAGACAAGTGGAAAGGAATCGGGCTTGGCATTTGCGCTTGGATTTGTGTGTTGACTTGAGAATTGGGCATGTGGATCCCCTAAAATTTTGTTAAAATTCATAAAACCCGAGAGGCCTATAGACTTAGGCATAAAGACGTTTGGTATATTGATAGCTTAGGCCTATAGCTTGACTCTAGATATTCTAGACTTAAGTATATGCAATAGATTTTATTTGTAGTGTGACTTAGGAATTTTAAAGCACACACCACTCATTTTTGATAATATGAGATTTAAAAATATATAAAAAACAAATAAATATTTTTTGCATTTGAAAATCCACCAAGCATAGACTAGGGCTTACCAATTTATTTTTTATTTGTATTTCAAGTCAAGAGGGCAAAGTCAAAAGATTTATGGGCAAAAGTGATAAAAAAGAGCTTTGATGAAGAATCTGAAGGTTAAGACACTGGCCAAAAGACTTAAGAAAAGGATGAATCAAGTAGAAAATGATGAAAACGCTCTCAAAAATCCATTACATTTTGATCGCTAACACCAAGCATGGACGGTGGGTAAGCCTAGTGGTGAGAGAGCTAGGCCCATAAAAGTCATCATGTCAAGCATACATGACAAGCAAATTCTCCTAGGCAAGAAGCAACTCTTGAGAGGCTCTCATTTTTTTCTAGACGAAGATTTAACTATTAGACAACAAGAGGAAAGAAGGGAAGAATTTTCAAAGGTTAGGGCAACAAGGGATGAGGGAAAAAGGGCATGGTTGTTCAAAGGAAAAGTTGTTATTGCCTTTTTTGGTCCTCATTCTAAAACAAGACAACAAGTTGGTACCAAGAAGAGACAACAATTTCATTAGTAGGAAACTATGCAACAAGACCAGTATGGACAAATAGGGGTGAAGACTCAACTTTGAGTCTTGTAGGCCAAAAAAAATAGCGATCAAGTTATTCCCAGGTTTCCTTAAGATTAGTTTGTTGGAACTGTAGATGTTATCCTTGATGGCGGGGACCTGGGTTAGGACCTATCACGGAAGATAGAGACATAATTTGTCTATTGGAAACACATGAGAATGAAGGGTTCAAGACACCTCTATTTGAAGAATATGTGAAGATGGCAGTGTGTAACAAAGCAGTTGAGACTGGTAAAGTACATGGGGGTATCATGGTCTTAGTGAGGAAAAAAAAAGGTCGTCTCATTCAGTTAGAAAGAGAAGACTCAAATAAACAATTCATTTGGTTTAAAATATCAAAAAATGGTAACATCATCAGAATTGCAACATGTTATTTTGACCCACAAGTTTCAAAAACTTACAAAAGTAGGGGGATTGACTACAAAGACCCCTTTGCAGTCTTAAAAACTGATATAGCATCGTACTCTTAACTAAGTGAAGTCCTTATAGTGGGTGATTTCAATGCTAGGACAACATGTGAACAAGCTAGTATTCTTCGTTGCAAGGAAGACTACAACCCCATTTGGCTTACAAAATAAAGAAATCATCAGTGGACAAGAGTTTCAGAGGACAAAAAAAGCTACAACTTTTTTGGGGAACAACTGCTTACTCTATGTGGGGCATTTGACTTAGTAATTTATAATGGGTTGGCTAGATGGGCGAATTCTGGCAATTTCACCTGCAATTCCTACAATGGAGCAAGTTTACTAGACTATGCAATTTTCTCACATGGTTTGTGTGAGAAAATGAAGGAAGTTTTGATTGGTGAACAACTATGGGAGTTGAAATTTGATCATAGACCGATCTATTTAAGTCTCACTTGAGCTGAACAACAGTAGCATGGGACTAAAAATCAGCACATTCAACAACCTCCTTCAAAGGGAAGAATTTTTTTGACTCAAAAAACGGTAACACCTTCAAGATAGCGCTAAAGAGGTTGTTTAACAAGGAGAAAATTTTGTCCCAGGGCCTTCATAGCCATGAACTAACAAATTTAATTCAAAGTGCACTTACACAATGCAAATGAGCAAAAAATAGGAAATCTAAAACAAACTGCTTTCCGGTTAATGTTTGGTTTGATGAGGAATGCAAAACAACAAGAAAAACTTTGAAAGATTCAAGCCAGAAAGAAATAAACATAAAATCCTACAAGCAAATTGTAAGAAAGAAAAAATCTGATTTCGTGATCTCAAGGAGGGAGGAACTAATCTTCTTGGGGAAAAATAACCCCAAGTTATTTTGGAAGGAACTTCAAATGAGAAAGAAACAAATTGAAAATAATATCATAACTTATCAATCGTTCGAGTATGCAAAGCAGCTTTATGAGCAAGATCCTAAGGTGCCCCCCCCCCTCCCTTGGTCAACACTAGTACTAAGCTCTTCACCGTGCAAGAAATTGAGGTCGGTATCAAAAAATTGGGTGTTGGAAAAACAAAATATTTAGTTGAACTCCAAGAAGAATATCTAAAGTGGGGTTCAAAAACTCTTGCACCTCACATTATGAAAATTTTCAACAACATCATTCAACAGGGATTCCCTACAGATTGGACAATGAACCTAGCAATACCGCTTTTCAAGAGTGGGGATGTCAACAATCCTTCCAACTATAGGACCATAATGATAAACCCCTTGTTTGCAAAGTTATTCAGAAGTATGCTAGGAAATGGAATCAGCAAGTGGGCGAAAGAAGGAGATAAGCGTGCTAAAGGGCAAGCAGGTTTCAGACCTAAATAATCAACAATTGATCATGGTATAACTCTAAGAAACATCATTGAAATAGTGTGCGAGAAAAAAGAGGAAGCCTTTTGTTTCTTTGTCGATTTAAAAAAAGCTTTTGACACGGTCCCTAGAGATAAGTTTTGGCATAGAATGGAGGAATTGGGGTTCCTATGCATCTTAGAGCAACCATCCATAGGTCATATGAGGAGGTTAAAGTCAAAATCAGAACGTCGGCTAGTATCTCCGAAAGTTTTAGGAGTAATATCGGGGTCAAGCAAGGGTTCCCATTGTCCCCTACCATTTTTGGTTTATATATAGACAAACATGAAGAGTGGTTAAACTTATGCGAGGGTGATGGTGCTCTTTTCGATGATTTTTTGATAAGGCTTCTTTTGTATGCAGATGACATTATTCTGATTGCTATCTTGGGTTGCAAGAATAGTTAATTTCCCTTGAGCACTTTTGTAGTACAGTGGGGATGCAAGTCAATACTAGCAAGACGAAAGTGGTAGTTTTTTCTAGCAAAAGAAAACATAATCAACATAATTTCTACTTTGAAGGCAACACTCTTGAAGAAGTGGCAGATTACAAATACCTCGGAATTGACTTCAACAAAAATCTAAGTTGGGAAGGCTGCAAAAAGAAAAGAACATTGGGATGTTGGAAAGCTTTCTATGCTTTTCAAAATAGGTGCAAAGAGGTAGATCCATGGGATTGGAAGACTATGCAAACTCTCTTTGGGATTTTAGTGATTTTAGTGGTTCTATATGGTTGTGAAGTGTGGGCCAGCAGTACATCTCACTTATAGTGGAAGCAAATTGAGAAGATTAAAAAACGCTTGATCACAAACAAGTTTAAAATTAAAAGTTCAGTCCTTTGTGATATCCTGCTGAGTGAAATGGGGGTTGCTCCTATTGAAGCAATTGCTATGGTGTGTCTCATAAGATATCTAAAAAAAATTAAGCATATGGAAGACAATCTGTGGCCTAAGGTCCTCTTCAATGACATATTGTGCAAAATAAAGAAGAGGTGGATGAGACAAAATATTAAATGGCTTAGTAAACAGGATATCCACTTGAACAGGTGCCCTACGAACAATAAAGATATAAAGGCTTTTGTTATTGATAGGTTCCACATGCGAACTTGGGATAAAGGGCTAGGGAGAAAGAAAGAGTATTATATTGAAGAGTTTAACCCCGCATACAATCATCATGAAAAAGTGTACATAGGGACCAATATATCTTGGAGAGCCAAAATGCTTATTGCCCAATTAAGAACCAATTCCCATCAACTCTATTGTGAAACTGAGCATTGGAAAGGACCAAACGAAGCCTGGGAAGAAAGGGTGTGTGTGTTTTGCACCTAAAGAAAAGTGGAAACCAAAAAACATTTCATTTTAGAGTGTGAAGCCTTCAAAGACAGTAGGGACAACTATGTAAGTATCTTGACAGCTAGCTCTTGGAATAATTTATTCAGTGAGGAGACAATGGACAAATTGGGGGAGCTCATCATCAAGTTGAACAAGAAAAGGGATGAAATGCATAAATCAGTGTGTGAGGTGGTTTGTCCCATAGGCTATTGTTATCCTCGTGGACGTTAAAATCATTTTTTCTTTCTTTCTTTCTTTCGATGCGAGAGATCAAAGAACAAAATCATGCGCTAGATTTTGTTGTTCTCCCATGTATGTGATTCCCTTGCCTTGAATCATGACGACGACTATGTCCACTTCTGAATATCTTGCTTCGCATATTTTATATTCTAGATTCGACATCATGGTCACCATTACGCAAAATTTGTTTATCGTATTGAGTCTTGTTTCAATTTCTTTGCAGAAACAAAGAAAATATTCGAGTAGCGGAAGAAGATGAAATTGCAGAGCTTCCATAAACTACGAGCCATGTTTGAGAACTTTTTTTGGAAGGGCAAAGGCATACAGTGGCATGAGAAGAAACATTAATTTCAATATCTTCCCTTTCATAGGAATTATTAAGCTTTTCTTTGACTTGCAAATAGGGATGGAATTTCAAAACAAAATAGTTGGTGATGGTGGAATTGATTGCCTATTTGGACGGATTGAATTTTAAACAGTATTTGATGAGCCCTACCGACAAATGACGACGACCTCCCAATGATGGTGGAATCGATTTCCTATAAGCCAGACACCAAATGTTTGGAAAGGTCACGGCAAGCCATACACCAAATTGATGTATGAGACCCCTTGTTTGTGGGACAAGGGACCCCCTCCACCTAACTATTTGACTGGTAAAGTCTACTAAGGTATACATACCCTACCCCCTTTGGATTTGAATTTGTGACCTCTTAGGAGGAAACACATGTTCTTAACAATTAGGCTCATTCATGCTATATATTAATAACTCCACCATAACTCCACCATAGTTACTATGGTTCATAAGAACCATGAAGGTATGTTGTGTTTTTATTTTATTTATTTCATCTTGTAAATGATAAAAAGGGTCCAATCGTAATTAAAATATACTAATGAAATTAATAATTTAACAATTTTTTTATTATAATTTATTATTACTTATTTATCAAATGTATTAATTAAAAATAATGGAAAACACATGAAAACAAGATTAAAAAAAACATGAGCATTATAATAATATTTAGTATGTAGATTTTCAAAGTTAGTTTGGATATGCACTATTTAGTAGTTTAGAAATGTCTCAATATTTAGAGTGGACACTCCACCCATCACTGGGGGATCAGAAAAAAATTGTAAGAAAATGGAAAAGAGTAAGTTAGCGAAAAAAGAGAACCCCATCAATCAAGTAACGATCTTGATCACCACGGTCATCAAGTCCTTTTCCCTTGATCCCTCTATAAAAAGGTGTCTTATTCCACACAATCGTGACCCCACAAAATTCATTGACAATCCCAAATCCATAAGAAATACAAACCACTTAGCTCCATTGTCAACGCTATAGGATCCCTGACCTATTCCTTGGCCAAGTTTTTGGCTGATGAACTTCAACATTTTATAGGTCAAACCCCTTCCTACATTAAAGATTCCATTGAATTTATTAATAAAATTCACGATCTTCAGATGGAAGTGTTAGGGTCCTATAAATTATAGGTAATTTGTTTATTCAGTTGTCTATTTTTGGGATCTGTTGGTAATATTTAGCCATTGAATCATTGAGTGTCATAGCCTAAAAAATGTGTTTATCCAAACAGTGATTAGTTTTTAAAGTCTGATGGCCAAAACACAGTTTGGATATGTGAGATATTTTTGCATATAAATTCAGTTCATAATAGGTTGTAGGTGTTTTCATGGAAAAGTGCTCTGAATCAACTTTCCAATGGTATATTTGGTGCCTCAGACCGACATCCAGATCAAAAGGTAGAGGAAGATGAAGTCTGAAAAGAAAGCCCAAGTGAGAAATTATTTATTTTGAATTGATTTTCAAAATTAAATAATAAATCCAAACTCTAAAACATTAGAAAATTATTTATTTTATGACAGCCAAAGTCAAAAACTCGAAAGTCAAAGCCTATGGCCCACCCCGCAAATTCCCAGATAAAAAATCCTTGAGATCTGTGAATTAATCACATCAATGGTTATGTGTATGTTTCAGAGCCCCCATCCCCTCGACATTTAACCAATGGTTTTCACTCTTACCACATTTTACCACTTGTCACCCTCTCGTTAAATTGTACCCCTCCTCCTAACCCACTTACTACCTACCCCCCTCCAACCCCCNGATTATTTTTTTTCCTATTACATTTAAAAATGATTGTCGGGAAGGTTAATGGTTATATGAAGCTAGGTTTAGGTGAATTTAAATTTACAACACGAGGTTAAAATCAAAACAACACATGGTTTTGAAAATCCATCCAAAGTTTTACAAGAGTAAAAAAAAATTTACAGATAGAATTTACATGGGGAAAGTAAAATGAGATTTACATATGTGAAATGAGTTTGCATGGGGAAAAGTGAAAATACTTTACCAACCAGACAAAACAACACATGGTTTTGTTAATCCATGGATTTGGAAAACAAGCCATGGATTTGGAAAACAAGATGGTTTATAAGATCATTTAAATGAATATGTTGAAATTTTAAATCATGAAATTCATTTAAGGATTTAATCAAAATATTGGAAATGTTATTATTATTTTTCCCAAATATTTTGTGACAAAATGAATTATTAAAAGGCAAAAATGACAGAAATATAGCTAGAAGGGACAGATGGCAGTCAAATTTTATATGTGAAGAGCACCTAGCAGCAAATGACCAGTCGACTTCTGGAGAAATTTTTGGGCAAACAGGGATTAATTTTTAAAATTTGAGAGAGGTTTTTCTTCAGCATGGACCCAAGAACAAAAACCTCTTTCAGTTTTCTCACAGGTATCACAAAGTGGGAGATTGGATGGGATCTTTCAGCCTTGTTTTTCGGGCTTACATTTTTCCTATTTTGGACTTGTTTTTGTAAAGCACATCCAGGGTAAATGGAAATGAATTTCAAGAAACCGAGAGAGGTATTTTCTCGTAATGAGGTCATATAAAAAAAACCTCCTCCATTTTTCACAAAACTATCAATATCCGAGAGATGTGAGCTCGTGATTGCAGCCCTATTTTCAACAGTCTGGTCCATTTTTCATGGCAGAGAGTTCAAAATTCCAACGTATCTCTTTCTATTTTTGAGGTAGGTGGTTGGATCCAACCTCCTAAGCTTGGGGGGTGATATTTCCTATATATTCATGTAATTTTAATGCAAAAATGGGGAACCTATGGGAAAGAAAGACTTGTTGATGTAAAGCAGCTCACAGAGCCTCCTTTGATCAAACTTCAGTAATACAGTTGCAACCATTACAGGATTCTTGTGTCACTTATGTTGGTAATGTGCATCTGTCTTTGTATCTATGTTTTCACTGTTATTCTTATGTTATCGATACATTCTGAATTATTCAACAGAAAATTGAAGAACACAATTTGTTTTGATGTACACTCTGTTTCTGGCTTTGAATAATTTCAATGTTTTCTGCTTGAGGGTTGTGTTCAGAATTCTTAACTGCTCTGGTATAATCTGATCTCCTCACCTTTTCTTTCGAATCAATTATCAACCTTAAGAATCCAACAAAGGTGCCTATCTTGCCCTGTAAGTTTTCCTGTAGAAACTGCCTTGATTGAACTAAGCCAGTGACTCCATTGCCCAATGGCTTATCTCCCTTGTTTCAACCCAATTAAATTCTAAAATACAAAACATGAACCATAATAACTAGCCTAATATTATTCAGACGAACATAGCTAAATCATATAGAGATATCCCTCTTTGAAGTTGTTTGGGATAGATCCCAACTTCCAAAGTGGTTTTTTGGTTACCTCTGGGTTTCCTTCACAACCTTGGGAAATTACAGGGTGCTAACAGGAAGAACAAAAACTTATGGTTAGTTTTGGCATCATGTCCCTTTTCACTAAAATCCATGTTCCAAAAACTTTAAACCTTATTTTGAAATTAGTCAATACAGAGACCTTGAATCTAATTAAGATTTGTCTTACCTCTACTTTCTTCAGTTTTAAAGAAAAATTCTATGAACAAATTGAAGGCACAACGATGGGATCATCCCTATCCCCCATCATGGTAAACATCTCCATGCAATAATTTGAAACATTAAGACTCAATAACTTCCATATTAAACCCAAATGTTGGTTTCAATTCGTGGATGCCACCTTCTTCATTTCATCCCACTACCATTCATCCCTTACATCATCCTTTGATCATTTGAAAAACTTGTCTCCCCACATCAAATTTACCACATAAACCCAACGAGATAACTTGCTTCCATTCCTCGATGTTATAGTCACTTGACAACCTAATAACTCTCTCTCCCACCAAGTCTATCATAAAAAGATGCATACCAATAGATATTTTCGCGCCCAATCCCACCACAAGTGTGTTAAAAAATCCATGGTTCTTAAAAATCTTATATCCAGAGCCGTTCAAATTTATCGCCCATAACCCCTTAATAGAAAAAAACCATTCTCACTAATGTCATTCGTGCCAATGGCTATTCTATTTCCTAAATCAACAAAACTTTATGTTTTGTTTTCCATCCAAAAACTAAAACCCCCCGTCATACCTCTTCTTCCCAAGGCCAAATCTCACTTCCTTGCATTCATGGAATCATTGATTATATTTCCAAGATCTTATCAAAACTTTCAAACCTCACAAAACTCTTAAGCGACTTTTTCAAAGCAACAATGGCAAATCCAACCTTCTTTTATCCTAAGGTGTTTACTGGATTCCATGTTCTTGTGAAAAAATCTATATCGACCACACTGATAGATCTATCTAAACTTGCCCCAAAGGACATATAGTCGATACTTATTATAATCATCTTACTAAATCTACTACCACTAAGCATTCACATAACACTGACCATCTTATCTACTTTAATGACACCAAAATCCTTGCACCTACTTCTTGCTACTCTTACCGAATCACTAGGGAAGCCATGGAAATTGACAAACATCTTAACAACTTCAATTGGGAAGACAATTAAAAAGTAAGCCACACTTGGAAACTCATCATCCAACATTTGTTCCAGTGAACATACTCCCCACCTCTTCTCGTCCATGTAAATTGTTATCCCTCTTTCATCCACCCCTTCTTGTTTATTTCTTTGATTCCCTCATATTTCTTTTTATCTATTCTTTATCTATCTAAAATAGCACTTCTTAGATCACCTACCCCTCACCCTCCCTCTTTATTTTACTTTCATCAAATCTTCTTGTGATTTTATTCATTCCTTTTAATTTATATATTTTTAGCAATCATCTCATGTTTGAATTGTTTTTTCACCCCTTGACTTGGTTATTTCATTCTTGTATTTTAATTTATAAGTTATATCTTATTCTTTTATCTATAATCTCCCGTGGTTTAATATATTATAGAATAATTATTTCTTCCATTCTTTTATTTACTAGAATCACTTATTAGATTTGTCTACTTTCCATGTTTTAGTCATTGTTTATATTAAATTTGTCTTTATGAAACGAAGTAGAGGTGCAAAATACACTTCTTACACTAATCCATGAGAGAATAACGTGCAAACTCATAACATAACAATTGTAAACAAATGAAATAAACAACAAACCATTAAACATGATGATTTCTTGGGGAAAACTCTTCTAGGAGAAAAACCCCACACTCGAAATCACACTTAATGTATTATTCAAGAACTAAATGGTTACAATACATTATAGACTCTTCGTACTTTCAACAAGAGTGTTTAGTAGTGAGCTCCTTCTTGTTTGGATCTTTAGACCAAATCTAACCTACACTGTGCACTATGGAACTACACTGGTCACTCAAGCCTATACAGGCCAACACAAGGCATCTTACAATGGAGTATCTCAAGCCATTAAATACGTTTCATTGTAAAAAAATACCATGAGTAAACATCGTGGGTTATCCAATACCATGGGCATATAAGCCATGAATGTTAAACCCATTGTTGATTGTATTGAAGTTATTCTAACTACTTTATGTCTTAGTTAAGATTAATCCAACATTCCCCCCTTTAAACTTGACTTTGGATAACCACCTACCCCGGTCAAAGTTTATTAACAAGGTATTATAGAATACAACATGCCCCTTATCATCCAAGCCTACATCTAGACTTTACATTGATAAACCATCAAACCAAGGGTATGCATGCCTAAATAGGTCTTACAACCATATGCCCATTTACATATGTGATAAATCCAACTCCATAAAAATACTTACAATTGTATGCCCTAGCATGCGATGCTATGAAACATCAACTTATTTCCTTACCAACATCCCTCTCTGCTCCAAATACAATTACACAAACCAAGTACTTATATTACCATTGTATTTTATGGATCTCATAGATCTCATTGGCTTCCACATGACCCTCTCTATGATGATACAATAGATCTAGTAGTGAAAATAATAATCTAAAGCTAATATTGTAGATTGTTGAATTTTTAATGCTAGCTCAAGCACATGTAGTTTCCTTTTAGTTTAGCATGAACTTGAACCATAAACAATGCAACAACACAATAGTTGTAGTAAACCAAGATCACAAGAAGAATAACCATGCACAAGACACAAGAAGTTATCCCGGGAAAACCCTTCTCAAACAAGGGAAAAACCCAGCAACCCTTTACTATATTGCCAAGAGAAGAAACCCTCACACAAAAAATCCTAGCGCACACAATAGGGTGCTCTATGTCCAAGAAAGCTAGCGCATAGAAAATGCGCACCAAATTTTAGCTCACCAAGTATGCATTGAGTGAATGAAATATGATCCACAATGGGGGTGTATCTCTCTAATAAACACATGACCTAACTCAATGAATAGACATGTTTATTGACACAATAGGGCTGACTTGTACAACTCAATAATACAATTAATCTTTTACATAATATTAATTATCTTTACATAGTAGGGCTGACTTGTACCCTTCATAATACAAATTAGGGTTTCACAATAGTCTTAATCTTTGACAATATAACAAGGGGTCTCACACACATCCTATAGTGCTTTGCCACTAGGGACAAGTCCACATGTGCTCAACCACAAGGGATGTCACTCTCAAACAGATTAACTCAATTAAATCCATAGGAGTACGAACTAGAGAGCCATCTCAAGTCAACTGAACTAAGTCCATAGGAGTACGACATTAGACCATCTCAAGTCATTTCAACGCAATACAAAGGAGCACGACAAGAGACCAAAACAAGTCATCTCAACTCATTCTAGAGGAGTATGACTCACCTATCACATATGCGTTCTCACAGATCATCTCAACTTAGTCCAAAGGAGTACGATCAGGAGAATGCCTCATGACGCTGCAATCATCAACAATCCCTCTCAGCTAGGGAGGCATTCTCCACCAGGCCAAGTCTTTCACGAAAGTACTCGAACTTTGTCCTGGCAAGCAATTTGGTGAAGATATCTTCAACTTGCTCGTGTATAGAAAGGTACTACACATGTACTGCTTTCCTCTGCACCATATCTCTAATGTAATGGTATTTGATCTCGATGTGTTTCGATTTATCATGAAACACAAGATTCTCTTATAGCTTCACACAACTCTGGTTATTGCAATGGATAATGGTGGAATCCATCTCATGTCCAAATAAGTTTGAAAGGAGCTCGCGAAGCCACAATGCTTCACGGACTGCCACACATAATGCATCGTACTTTGCTTATGCAGTCCTCAAAGCCACATAAGTTTGTTTCCTGTTACACCAGGAAACCATGGCAGATCCCAAAGTAAAACAACAACTGGAGGTACTCTTCCGGTCCACTGCGCTCCCTTCCCAATCTACATCGGCATATCCCTGCAATCTCATGTCTACACCGGAGGCATATCTCAGTCCATAAGCAATTGTGCCTCATAAATATCTCAACACATGCTTCGCTGTTATTCAGCATGTCTGTCTCGGCTGACTCATAAACTGACTGAGTACACTCACTACATAGCATATATCAGGTGCCTGCTTTAGTCCATACAGAGCTTTCCTCAACCTACACACATGAGACTCCTTCTCATGTATCACGAACCCACCTGGTTGCTCGATGTAAACTTCTTCCTCAATTTCTTCATTGAGAAAGGTTGTCTTCACATCCATCTGATGTACTCTCCAACCCATGGATGCGGAAAGGGAAATAATTGTACGAATGGAAGTGTATCGGGCAACAGGAGCAAATTTCTCCTCATAATCTATTCCCTCCACCCAAGAGAATCCTCTAGCCACAAATCTTGCTTTGTACTTCTTGAAACTTCCATCAGCTGCATATTTGATTTTATAGATCCACTTGAAAGTCACTATAGACTTCCCTTTCGGTCTTGGAACAATATCCCACACACCATTCTTCATGATGGACTGATACTCTTCGGTCATGGCATCTTGCCAAACCTGTTGAACAGTTGTTTCTCCACGACAAGAAGGCTCAGTATCAATGACATGACTCATAGCTGAAACATAGCTCGAAAATATCTATGGTCTCTTGCTCTCCCAGAATGTACCACGAGGAGTTGCATGTCCCTCTGCATCTTGCAGAGTTTGTTGAGCCCATTCAAGCCTCTTCTGGCCTACTGTAATGTCTCTGGGAACATCAACTGGAGCTACGAGATCAACTAGATCAACTGGATCAATAATTGCCTCGCTCTGAACTGATGAAGGGGGAGAAGGTATTGTCTCTTCTTTCTTCTCGCTGTCAATCTTGATCCAGGTGGATATCGGTGGCCACCCACCTTTTCTAACTGGCTCAAAACAGTTTTCTGGCAATTTTGGCAATTTACTATTTTTAGCAGGTTTTAACTTCCGGGGCCATTTTGA
>JZKD02S1831438.1:1183728-1197260 GCA_000966675.3 Picea glauca | reverse complement strand
AGCTACCAGCGCCCTAGCTAGTTTATTTCCATTCTGTCTGTAAGCATATTTCAGTCATTTGTTATTAATGAAATGAAGTATTATTTCCGCTGCATCTCTGCGTTTATGTGTATTTTTGTATTTCATTGTGTTCCTACATAAATTCGGATCAAATCTTCATGTGATATTCTTTGGATCTTCGGAAGGTTATCTCTTCCTCAAAGGTGACATCTCTGATAACCTCGATTTGTCTCTGACCAGGGATGTATATCCAATATGCCTTTGAAGATTCATTATACCCCACAAATGTACCCTTTCTTCCTTAAGGGTCTAGCTTGGTCCTCTTTTCCTTGGGTACATGAATGTATACTGGACACCCAAATATCCTAAAGTGTCCAACCTCATGCTTCACTCCGGTGAAAGCTTCTTCGGTAGTCATGCTCTTCAAAATCTTATGAGGACTCATGTTCTGAACGTACAAAGTTGTCATGGATGCCTCTTCCCATAGAATCATAGGTAGATTATGATCATTTATGATTGTATTGTTTGCCTCAACAATGGATTTGTTCTTCATCTCTACAACCCCATTCTGTTGAGGGTTATAAGGAATGATGTAATTCCTCTTGATCCTTGCCTCAATAAAAAAATCACTAAAATCCTTGGAGGTGTACTCTCCTCCATTATCTAATCTCAACACTTTGATATTCCTCCCGGTCAGGTTCTCAACCTAAGCTCTAAACTTTTGAGATCTTGCAAGGACTCCATCCTTGGTCTTCAAGAAGTAAATCCATGTCTTCCAAGAGTGATCATCGATGAAGAGCACATAATACAAGTATCTACTCAAGGAATCAATAAACATCAGTCCACAAACATATGTATGTATCGAGTCCAAGATCCCCTTGGATCTACTGCCACTGCTCGAAAAGGACCCCTTGACATTCTTTCTAAGAGCACAACCTCTGCAAACGCCATCATGCTTGATATGTATCTATGGAAGGCCTGTTACCATCTTCCCCAGAGCAGGAAGGGATCTATAATGTAAATGAGGAAGTCTCCTATGCCATAGCTCGCATAAGCTTATAGTATCGTGTAACAAGGCCTTTACTGGTTACACAGTCAATCTGTACAAACTGTTTTCTCGAACACCAATCACTTGGGCAGAATCCATGCGTGAGTTATTGTGCCATGCAAGAACTTTTCCTCCAAAGAAAATAATCTTGTAGCCTTTATCCTCTAAGGCAGAAACAGAGACAAAGTTCATTTTCATCCCAAGTACATATAGTACCTCACTCAATTGAAGAGGTATGTCATAATCTAGTTGGAAGGAAGAAGATCCAACTCCCTTCACATTATATCTGGCATTATCCCCAAGTACAACATGCAGGCGAGACTCTTTCTCTACAAGATCAATGAGATGTTCTCTATATCCAGTCATTTGTCTGGAAGCACCACTGCCAATCAACCAAATATCATTATCAGTAGGAATCGTACTTGAGAGTGTTGAAATGAAGAAGAACGCCTCATCCTTTACGCCTTCTTCTCTATAAGGCGGTTTTGAATCAACATTGGCACTGGAGGCATGTTGTCTTCATTTCTTCCCGGTAGGACAATTTCTCGCAATGTGTCCATACTTGTCACATCTAAAACATTGAATCCTCGATATGTCTTTTCTTTGTTCATGACCTGGAGCTGCTGAAGTTTTCTTGCCATTGAATAATTTGCTGAAACTTCTTATTTTTCTTCTACCTTTCTTTGCATGAGAAGCAAGATCTTGATTGCCATCATGATGCGAGTCTTGCACTCCTCTCGTTATAAGTTTGGTTTCCTCCTGAGTGCATTCTACCCATAGATGATCAAACTGAAGTAAATCTGCTCTTCCATTGATACTTTCATTGAATGGTTCCCAATGGCTTGGGAGAGCATTGAGAGTAACCATGACAAGTTCTCTGTCTGTTATGCTTTCTCCAATGGCACCTAACTGATATTTGATCTTTGAAATCTTCATGAAGAAGGTAGCAGTGGTGTCATCTTTCATCATCTTGAGATTTTGAAGTTGGTGTTTCAATGCAAGAGCTTTGTTAATGTTGTTTCTGTCAAACATCTTCTTCAATGCATCATACATTAGATAAGTTTCCTTCAAGGTAGAAATGCGAGGTAGTAGATGATCTCTTACTGAGTAGATGAGTATCTTCCTAGCTTTGACATCATCCATCTTCCATTCAGCCTTTTCTTCATCAGTTGTTGTTGTTGGTAGAGTTCCTTCTATCAACTTCAATAGGTCACTCTCTTTTAGATTGATGTGTAATATTGACTTCCAGGAGCTGAAGTTGCTTGATCCATCAAGCCTAGCTTCCACCAAAATTTTGTTCCTCGTGGCTTTCAGATTCTTCACAAACCCTAACAACTAGGCTAGAAACCCTAACGTTTTTTAAGAGGAAGTCTCTAGGCAGTTTGTTGGACTTATGACTTCCAACAAGAAGCCCTAGAGAGTCAAAAGAACCCCAGTGAGCTGCAAAAATTCCCTAACGATTTGCAGAAACCCTAGAAACCCTAGGGCCGAAAATACAAACTTCTTTAATTTTCAATCTGAAAGTTGCAGGTGATGCACTGGACTAGGTCGTACCTGCATGTGAAGAATTTAGGCCCAACACTCAAGGTAAAGTGCTAAAACTAGCTTGATAAGGAAAAGGGTAAGGGTTGCTTTTGCAGTTGTAGTAAGAGGGTGACAACTAGCTTGGAAAGGTGTTGGAGTAGCTTGTGCAATGTCTCTTTCAGGAACACTGCTCTAATATCATGTTGAATTTTTAATGCTAGCTCAAGCTCAGGTAGTTTCTTTTTAATTTAGCATGAACTTGAACCATAAACAATACAACAACACAATAGATACAGTAAACCAAGATCACAAGAAGAATAACCATGCACAAGACACAAGAAGTTATGCTTGGAAAACCCTTCTCAAACAAGGGAAAAACCCAACAACCCTTTACTATATTGCCAAGAGATGAAACCCTCACACAAAAAATCCCAGCGCACACAATAAGGTGCTCTATGACCAAGAAAGCTAGCGCATAAAAAGTGTGCACCAAATTTCAGCTCACCAAGTATGTGTTGAGTGAATGAAATATGATCAACAATAGGGATGCATCTCTCTAATAAATACAAGACCTAACTCAATGAATAGACATGTTTGTTAGCACAATAGGGCTGACTTGTACAACTCAATAATACAATTAATATTTTACATAATATTAATTATCTTTACATAGCAGGGCTGACTTGTACCCTTCATAATACAAATTAGGGTTTCATAATAGTCTTACTCTTTGACAATATAGCAAGGGGTCTCACACACATCCTCTAGTGCTCTGCCACTAGGGACAAGTCCACATGTGCTCAACCATAAGGGACGTCACTCTCAAATAGATCAACTCAACTAAATCCATAGGAGTACGAACTGGAGAACCATCTCAAGTCAACTCAACTAAGTCCATAGGAGTACGACAGGATACCATCTCAAGTCATCTCAACTCAGTCCAGAGGAGCACGACAAGAGATCAACATAAGTCATCTCAACTCAATCCAGAGGAGTATGACTCACCTATCACATATGCGTTCTCATAGATCATCATAGATTCCCATCCAACCTGTGTTAGAGCCCTGCAGGGAAGTGGGAGGGCCTAAGGGATAGTGTGCAGTGAAGGGGGATCCCACTCCTTGGATTGTGCAGGTTGAGGGGAAGAGAGCAGGTTGATTGGTATAACTATAGGAAAATTAGTTTGTTGTGGGTTATGTTGGGAAATGAGTGGACAAAAGAGAGACACCATTTTCTTGTGGATTCATAGCCCCTTGTGGATTCATAGCCCCAATTCAAGGGTGATTTTCTTTTGAGATTCGTAGTAAAAAATCTATGGTTGGGTGGAACGTCTGTCCTCGTAGCTAGTTGCACTTTTGTTGATAAAAAATAAGTGTTTTTATCTCTGTTTCTATGTTCTTATTTATGGGATTTATTTGTCGTGCATAAATTTTGAGTTTTAAGCATTTATATGTTGTTGTGTGGATGTTAATTTAGTTATATTCATGTTTTAAAAATATTATTAGTTGCATGGGCATTTTCAACATGCATGTATTTGATTTAATTGTATTGGAAAATTTTAAATAGTTGGGTTTAGTAGTGGGGGCACTATAGGCCCTGACATCATTAGATCGTACATGATCTACCACCAACTTAAGATGTGCAATATTTAAATTTGATAGATTTATCAAATCTCTACTTGATCTCAACAAATCCAAGCATCCAAGTGGTAGATCTATCCATCTACCCACAAATATATGTTTCTCTGTGCATGTTCCAAGCCAAAGACATATGTTTCAAGCTCACTCTCCATTTCAAGTCTCGTCGTGCTTGCCATTTTCTTGTAACAAGTTTTCATTCTGCACAAGCTCCCACTAAAACCAAGACTGGATAAAAAAACCTTATCCCTAACACCTTGGATCTTGGGTGATTAGGATATGATACCAAATGAAAGGAAGCAAAGGTGAAAAATACACTTCCTACACCAATCCATGATAGAAGAATGCATAAAATCTTAGAACATAATAGTTGCAAACAAATTAAATTAAAAACAAACTATTCAACAAGACGATTTCCAAGGGAAAACCATTATGGGAAAAAAAACCCACACTCTAAAGCACACTCAATGTATTATTCGACAACTAAATGGTTGCAATACATTACAAAGTCTCTGGCTTTCAACAAGAGTGTTTAGCAATGAGATCCTTCTTTCTTGACTCTATAAAACAAACCTGGCCTACACTGTGCATTCCAGGACTACACTAGTTGTTACAACATCAAGCATTGATGGTTCATCACACATCTCCTAGGTTAAGTCGGTCGAGTACTCGACGTGCTTGTCAGTCAGATAGTCAACCAACAGTCGAAGATAGTCCAACGTTGGATCGACCAACCTAGCAATCGACTATGAGTTGGATAGATAATCAGTCGAATCAAGTCTTGTTGATCCTTCTCGACAAAACGAATTTTGTGGAGTCAGCTCTAACAGTCGACGATTGCATCTGGACAAGATCTTCCAGATTCTATGGAAGTTGGTTAGATCTTGAGACTATAAAAAGAAGATCCCTTGGGTCATTATCAACAAGTGATCAATGGAGATTGTGCAATAGATCATCCAGATCAAGATGTGCAACACGCACCGCGATGTTATGGTCATAGTGTGTCTTGCTTAAGTGTTTTAACGGTGTCTTTAGACACCACCCTTATCTTCAAAAAATTGTGTTCCTCTTCAATTATCTACATTATTATGCTCTTTGTTTCATGTCTTGTTCCACCTCATTCCCCGACATGATATTAGAGTTGATGGTTTAAAACCTCGACCTGTTATCTACAAACCTCGTTGAGTCAGATTTGTTGTGTGATTGACTATGGTTCGGTGGTTTGTTGATTGAAACTTATTGAAATAGACCACTCTGTCTAGATATTTTAGATGGATTTGAAGATTGTTCATGTTGTTATGAATGAATCAAATTATGCAATATGGGCATCGGATATGGAAACCCCGTTGAAAAGTAAAGGACTGTGGTAGTATATGAAGGTGGCAATCCTCGATCTAACATACAACTAAACAAAGTTGGTTGTTGATGGTGAGAAGGATGAGGTTGTAGGGGTCATTACAACCTACATATAGTGAGAGATCTATTTTCACCTTAGTGGAATCAACTATCCTCATCAAGTATGGAAGAAGCTGAAAACCTTTTTCAACCGAGTCGATGAGAACCATGTCATGCGGTTGGAGAAAAAGTTGATCTCTCTCAATCCACATTCCTTCAAGAGAATGGAGGACTATTTGGCACGTGTTAAGAAACTCTAGTTGAAATTGGGTGAATGTGGAAAGAAGTATCAGAAGAAGGATGAACAACTCATCGATTTGGTCCTGATGAACTTGAGAACACCATTCGACGTGTTCATGTCGACTTTTCGTGCCAACTTGCAAGCACATAAGGAAGATGGTAAGGATTACACCTTTGAAACTTTCTGTGGTCTTTTGCTTACCGATCAACATAGATTGCTTGGAGAAGGCAATCTTGGTGGTAAAAACCAGGCCCACTTGCTCAAGGGAAAGAGCAAGATGGATCCTAGGAATAGACTGCAATCTGATGTCTCTACACAAAAACCTGCATATAAGATAACCACAACGAAGTCAAAAGAAGAAGACATGTTAGTATTGTGGAAATAATGGATATGTGTGTTAATGCCCAAAAGCGCAACATGAAATCCTTGCCTGCAAATGAGTTGCAATGCATTATTACTTATATATAATAATAATAGTAAATAGGTGGGACCCCTCTAGAACAATAATAAGGAAGAGAAATGGCTCCTCTTGTTGAGATCTTCAAGTTGCGCTCATGATTCCCTTACAAGAAGAATTTCATGGTTTGAGAATAAAAAGAGAGATCCTAACTTGGTTCTATTTGCAATCAATGGATGTTGGGTGTGTTAGCAATTTGATTTTAAGGGAAGGAAATGTTTATTTCACTAGACATTTTTAGTCTTGCTACACCTAGACTTTGACATATTATTCAAACACTAAGTGTAGGCTACATGAAAACTTATGGTATATTTGGGCAATTGATTGTTATGTGGTATGGTAATCCTCCACTAGCAAAATATGTGGGTCATGTTTATTTTGATGCTAAGTATGTGATGAGCATATAATAGATATTAGATCAATGTATCAACCTTGAGCCCGACTTTTGATGTTGGAAATTTATGTGGCAAATGGGTAAAGTATGGTTGACATATGTTTAGAACGGGTTTTGGGGGGCTAAGTGCGCTCCATCGTGGGTTGTGGTTGATGTCATTTAATATAGAAGATGGAAAGCGATGTGCATTTACTACACGTCATTCTTACCCTACCTCGAAGCTGCCACCTTCACTATGCTTTTCACAGTTGTTTTGGGTGCTCTGGTTATTAGATCCTCCATTGTTCTCAACCCTCGGCGGAAAAGTAATTGTGCTCTGTGGTTTCCTAGAATTATTCTTACATGTATGTGGATTTTACCTCTTTATTCATCAATATGTTGGCTCTGCTCAAGTTAAAATCGTCTTGTTGGCTCTTAGATTTTGCATGCAGAATGTGTTTGTTTTTCCAAAGCTTACAATGAATTTTTGGTAAGCATTCTGGCCATGTAAAAATGCATTTCGATTTGGGTATCTTTATTTTTTGGCATTTAAGTGATTCAAACTGGAAATATGTTTCGAAATTCTATTTTTTGAAGTATATGGTTGCATTGCGCCTGGAGAAAATGTTGATGTTACTGTGATATTGTTGTTGGCAAACGTCTTATGGGTGAATACGTTCGGTTTTACTCATATTTTATGATTAAATTTTAAGGGTTTTTCTCTATAAAAGAATAGTCAGGGTTTCATGACAATTATATAGTACCCTCACCTCATGCCCAGACCTTGGAAGATTTGCAGTTATTTCATATTATTATTACCATTGTTTGCAAAGTTACGAAGGCATGTGTATTATCTCTTGTTGTCACTTTGGAATTTTGCAAAGAAATTGTGATGGGAAGGGATTGTTATTGCTTCACTTGTAGCCCACACTTCAAACCTCACGCCCACTATGTCTACTCCAGGCCTTGTTTCCCCATCCAATACAAATAGACAAGTAATAAATTTAAACTTAGATTTGAAATCTTGTTTAATTGTCTTGACCCAACAACTGGAAAATTGATTAGACCCACAAAATCGTGGCTCACTTTGTTATTTATCCATGAGGGAATTCGATTAACTTCTGAAGTTAGTGTGGGTTTGATGAAACAATGATTACTAGGCTCGCATTGGGGTTTCAAATCTAGTTTGTTTTCACAACAGTTAAATTTGGTGTTATGGTGCAATTTTTATATAATGCACAATTGAAGGGTCTTATGATTCTTTTCTCAACTTTTTGTGTCAACTATAGGTTTTATGGTCATGATTATAACTGAGTCAAAATTGATTTGTCGGTGATATCCTACAGAACGCTTTACCAGTTTAAAAGGACATCTATGGTTTTAAAAAGAAAATGAAACTTACGAAAGTTTGACAGTTCTGGAATTTTCCTTGAGTTTGATTTTGAGCAGTTTAAAAGCTGCCATGTCATGGATAATGTGTGTTGAAGTTTTAAAAGAAATGGTTATGGCACAAACAAAATTTGGTTGGTGGGATTTTTGTGATTTTAGCTTGGAAATAATTGGCTTGGTGAACAATGGTAAAACATGTTTTCGACAGAGGACATTAATGTTGATCATGGAATTGAGTAAATGATAATTTATAATATGGAACAATAATCGTCTCGTTCTCGTTCATTTTTTCATTTTCCTCTCATTGTATGCCCCTAATTTTCCCAAGAACATTTAAATTATTCCCTGTTCTATTATTATGAATTTCATTTTTAGGAGGAAGGGATAGAAAATGATTGGATGATGACTCGAATTGGAAATTATGATATGGAGGCATTGTTTTTATGAGAATAAGTTTCTTCTTTTTGCTTGAACAATATCCATTTATTCATTCTCGTCCATACTATCATTCTTCATTCATTCCAAAACCCCTCATATTCCCAATGACCCTGTAACTCCCTGTTCCAATGCAATTGTTATTAAATTAAAAATGTGATGGATTGTATAAATGGATGTATTGCATATGCTTCTGGTGTGAATGATAGAGCCAACATTTGGATTTTATTCAGGTAGAGTGATAATGAATGGATAGTTAAAAGTTTTTCATATTCTGATTTGAACCTTGCTTTAGGGTGAGTTTTTTTAGCAGTGGCAGTGATGGCAGAGGTGTCAACAGAGGCAAAGGTAATAATTGACAAAGAGGCCACATAAGGCCACATTTCTTAATTCATTTTGACACCGATCTGCAAGAATTAAATAATATTTTCCAAGATGGATTTTTTTAATTTAGTTGGACAAGGGATTTTGCAACCCAAACCCGAGAGACCTCCTTTTTAGCCTCATCAAAACTTCTCTGGTGTCTGTGTCCCCCCTCGTGTCTCTATGCAGCCAAAACAACTCATCAATGATGGGTGGCAAGAACTTGTCCATCAACCCATTGTACATCATCATGGTTAGCCTACACCATCATTACAATTGCCCCCTCCTCCACCATCGTTAAATCAAAATGCCAAAATTGACCATGTTGTTTCACTAGTCCAATCTTCTCATGGAAGCAAGAGGCTCAAAACTGTCATTCCCGAGCCAGAAATGGATAAAGGAAAAGGGGTGGCCAATCCCTCCAAGTCCTCCAAAGATTCCTCCAAATCAATGACCTTTCATGCACACCATAAACATTGTTGTTCCCATGTCATCAATGAGGTCCAACCCTAAGGCTCCAATCAAATTAAGGCTATTGCACAAGACAAATCAACTGAAGGGGCAAAAGAAGCAGGCAACAATGAAAAGAGTCAGACTACCACTCCCAACAAATATGGGTTTTAATGTTATTTTTTGTGGTAGGATGACAAAATATATTTGGACAACAAAGATACATTTATACTGATTTCTTTTGGACAACATGGATATAATTCTATTTTTGGGGCAACGGTCATATTTTAATTTTGAAATATTTGGCTATTTATATGAGGATGGGAGTCACAAGGCCAATGTTCGAGCACATTTTTTGGGTGTTATATTTTATATTATGTTGATCATTAAATCGATGAAAAATGGAGTAACAGGGAGGGAATATATTTAGTTTAAATTTAAACAAGAAAAGTTAGGGGTCCCACCTATTTATTTATTATTTAAAAAGACCCTTATTTATTTATTATTATTTAATTGTCTCAACTTATTGGTTAATCTAACTAAAGCTTAACAAAAGAAAGGTAGTTGAACTACCATAACTTATTGGAGAAGAATAAAAGCTCAATCCAAGGAAGAGACAACGGGAGAATAGAGAGAAGAAGGACAACTTCTGATATAAGGTCTGCTCTATACTTGTGACATTATTATGTTCTTCATTTATTCCGAGTTTACCAAAAAGATAAACCATCTTCATGACAACATGGTCTTATTGAAGGCAACAAGATTCAAAATTGAATCATATCTTTCAACAACTTGTTTTTAAAGGTGTAAGATCTATCTTAGGTAGTCTGTGTATTCTTGTTTGTTTGTGGATTAGATTTCATGATTGATAAAGAATATTTTGTAGAGTTGAGTGAAAATAATTTTATGGCAAGCTGATACAGATCTCTAGCTTCAGTTTTCTTTTGTTGTCAGAGTCTTTTTGTATGGTGCCCATCAGAGACTTCTAAATTTGACTTTGGTCCCCACCCTCTAAGGGGTTTGTAAAGATAATTTTTACTTTGTATCTCAGAATGAAATCAATACAAAGAAATCAGATGGATGATTTTTGTCTCACATGTGTATCTTAAATGATATTTTTTAGATTCTTTTTATCCTTGTCTCTTTATCCATGTACACACTTATGTATATTTTCACTTTCTTCTTTTTGCACAGTTACACATAATAAATAAAACTAGCCTTGGTCTATTGTATATATTACTTGTGGATCAAGTGATTGTTTTGATTTAAAGGCTATAAACTCTGGGTAACCTTCCTAACTATCTTTCCTTAGCCTAGCAAGATCCAAAAATGTTTGAGTGAGGTCCTTCATATCCTTTTCCTCAACAATGTGGAGAAAAACTATTATAAGAAGAGAGACAATTTAGAGGAGAAGGTTAGACGCCTTGAAGGAGACATGTATGTTGTTCACCGACCCACTGATAATTTCACCTTCCAAGTTGGGACTTCTTAGGCCTTGTTGTCTCACTCTGCGCAGAATGAGTGGATAGTTGACTCTAGGTGCACTCATCACATGGAAAAAGATGCCTCTTTATTCACAAGACTAAATAAAGTTGAGGAGAGTAAAATCTATGTTGTTGATGAGTTTGCTCTAGATGTTGTTGGTCAAGGTGATGTTGCTTGTCGACATGGGAAGATTGTCGACATCTATCATGTGCCAAATCTTAGTGCAAATATGTTGTTTGTTGCTTAGTTGACACAAACATGCAAGATTGTGGAATTTTAGCCAAATCGGTTCTATGTTCAGGATTTGAAGAAAGGTAAGTCGATTGTGCTTGGTGCGCTTCTCAACCCGACATATAGTTTGTACAAGTTTTGTGACTCGATTCGACTGCACTTTCTTCTCACACTGATAAGAGAAGTCAAATTGGCATGAGCGAATTGAACATCTGAATTTTCGAAGTCTGCAGGCACTGACAACTCGTAATATGGTTGCTAGTTTGCCGAAGGTGTTTCCCCTTGAAGGAGTCTGTACAGGACGTGTACTTGGGAAACATCATCAAGGTCCATTTGACTTAGGTACAATGTGGTAACCGCAAAACCTTCACTCGCAGGTGCAAGGTACATTTTGACTTTCATTGATGATTTCTCTCACTTCACATGGGTCTTTTTCCCGAAGAATAAGAACCTTGTCTTTGAGAAGTTCAACAAGTTCTAGGCCTTTGCTGAGAAGCAATGTCATCGACCCATCAAATTCTTAAGATCAAACAATGGCAGTGGGTATGTAAATCGACCTTTTGAAGAATATCTACTTCGATTTAGTATTGACTGACAGCGGTCGGTTCCTCACACTCCACAACAAAATAATGTTGTAGAATGTAAGAATCAGACATTAGTTGAAATTGATAGATGTCTTTTGTAGGCTAAAGACATGCCTCTTCGCTTTTGGGCCAAAGTGGTACACTGTGCAAACTATCTGCTCAATCGCATCTCGATTCAAGTTGTTCCTTCCATGACTCAAGTCAAATGATGGTGTGAGAAGAAGCCTTCAATCAACCACCTATGTGTATTTGGATGTGTTGCCTGGGATCACATTTTCGATGATTTCATAAATAAGTTGGATGCAAAGAGTCATGCTTGCATAATGATGGGCTACTATGAACAATCGAAATCCTATCGACTATTTGATCATGTCAAACCGCAAATCATTATCAGACGAAATGTTCGATTGTATGAGAAGTCTTTTGGCGTTAAGTTGTTGAATGTCTCTTCTGGATTGCTACGCGATGATCCCTTTGATGTTGTCTCTAACACTGGTGCTTATGTTCCATTATTAAGTTCCTTGAATGTACAATCAAACTTTCTCCCTATTTCGACTAGATCACTGACCTCCGAGTCGACTAGTCCGTCGTCCTTTATTTTGACTTGTTCGTCGACTGAAGCCTCTCCGACTTTTGATCGACCTATTGAAGTGAACCAAATTTCACCTATATATTTTCTACCCTGATGGGATGCAAAGACAATTGAAGTTGTTGGAGCTGATGTTGGAGATGCCTCCTATGGAAGATAGACTCGAAGTAAAAAAAAGCATTGCAAAGTTGCCTTGACGACTCGTGTACTTGAAACCTCATACCATGTCACCTACTTAGACGTTGAAGGACGACCTGAATGGGAGAAGTGCATAAAGACAGAAACCGATTCTTTGTTGAAGAATCACACACGAGACTTGGTTCTTCAATTGCAAGGAAAGAACATTATGAAGTGTCGATGGGTCTACATGACCAAATTTACCTTTGAAGGTGTTGTTGCAAGACATAAGCATGCCTAGTTGCGAAGGGATTTTCTCAACAAGAAGGAATCGACTACACTGAAACCTTTTCTTTTGTCGCAAATATGAACTATGTTCGAGTGATTCTTTCCCTTGCTACTAGTTTTGGATGGCAGATCCATTAAATGGATGTGAAAAGTGCTTTTCTTCATGGAGGCATGTTTGAAGAAAATTCCATGGAACAACCACCTGGTTTTGTGATAGATTGCAATTTGGTATGTCAATTGAAGAAGTTGCTTTATGGTTTGAAGCAGGTTACTTGAGCTTGGTATGTTAAGATCGACAATTTCTTCCTTTGACTTGGTTTCAAAGAGTGTGAATGTGATCACAACTTGTATGTAATCCTTACCAATCGAAACACTATGATTATTGTTGTATATGTAGATGCTTTACTCATTACTACTAACAATAATGATCTCATACTTAGATTGAAGAAACAACTTGCTGACTCCTTTGATATGAAAGATCTTGGTACTTTGCATCATTTTTTGGGTCTTCAAGCATTACCACTTTGTGATGGTTTTTTCATTTCTCAGCCTAAATATGTGATGGATCTATTGACACATTTCAAGATGGATGATTGCTAGCCTTGTGGTAATCCTTTTTAGTATGGAGTAAATCTTACCAAAACCTGTCAAACATCCACAATCGATGTTACACTTTATCGACAATCTTATTTGTCTTACTCATAGTCGACCTGACATTTCTTTTGATGTTAGTGTGGTTTCTCGATTCATGCAGGTGTTAAAATATAGAAGACAGTGTGCTTGTTTTACCATTGACGATACCCTCGTCACCCAACCATAGGCCAAAGCCACCCTCCGAGCACCTTAACCTTGACTGAGAATTACTCTGGAAGCAAACCCTGGGCTAGATAGCCAAACAAGGTGTAGTGCATCTTCCTCCAAGGATA
>JZKD02S1831438.1:1155096-1180464 GCA_000966675.3 Picea glauca | reverse complement strand
GAAGTTCTTGAATCTTGCTGTGAAGGCTTGATCATCGTACTTCTTTTGGGGTTTCTCTTTTGCATTGATCCTTGATTCTTCTTGAGCACACCAAGTCCAAAGTTCTTCAAATGTCAAGTACTCCTTCCTTGTGTTCATGCTTGCGACAAATGCATTCCATGTCTTGGGAAGACCATTGAGTACTATGTTCACCAATTCCTTCTCTGAAGTGATTTCTTCAATAGCTTGTAGTTGATCTCTTAACTGAGAGATTCTTACAAAGTATGATGTTATGTTGTTATCGTCATTCATCTTCATGTCACAGAGCTCATTCTTCAGACTCATAACTTGTCCAATGTTTCTGACTGAGAAGAGATTTGTTAGGGCATTGTACATCTTCTTCAATGAGTCAAGATGGGAGATGTAGGGTATCAAGTGGTATTTTATGGAGTCCGCTATGATACTCATGGCATTGATGTCAACATCTTTGAACTTCTCCATAGCTGCAACGTTCTGCGGTTCCTTCTCTTCTCCTTCTTCAAACTTTGGGTTCACGATCTTTCCTTTCACGATATCCAGTACTTTATTCTTAGCAAGGATGAGGTCAACCCTTGTCTTCCACGCTCTAAAGTTATAGGCTCCATCTAACTTGTTCTCAGACTTCATAGAGTTAGTCATGGCTGCTTGACTTGGACAAACCCTAGATTTGACTAGAAATCCAAACTTCACGTCTTGGCTTGCTAAGAGTATCAGGAGATGCGCTAGGCTAGGGTGCATTGATCTGTTCAGAGATTAGGTCAATCTCTTCACTTAAGGTGCCTCAACAAAAGGTTAAGGGTTTCTACAACTGCTCCTGCTAATAATCTTAGCGGCAGTGTCTTGGGAGCTGCTTCTGCTAGTAACCCTAGCGACAGTTCCTCAACGAGCTCAATATCCTAGCGGCTATGTTTCCTTCCAGCGTTTAGACTGAATGAAGGAGGTGTGGGCCCATAACCTGTTAGAATATAGAAGATAATGTGCTCATTTTACCATTGACGATACCTTCGTCACCAAACCATAGGCCGAAGCTACCCTCCGAGCACCTTAACCTTGACTGAGAAGTACTCTGGAAGCAAACCCTAGGCCAGATAGCCAAACAAGGTGTAGCGCATCTTCCTCGAAGGATAGCGCACCAACAATAGCTGATCAGATAGTCCAAACCCTAGCTAAGAGATAGTCCAAGCTAATATTTAAAACTAGTTGTTGCTGCAGCTGCAGCTGCAACTCTCCTCCACATGTGCACACTAGACTGGGAACTGCAATGTGCACCAAACTGGGAACTGCAATTCTGAGATGCTGTCAAATGAGAACTGGTGCCCTGTATTTATACTGGTTCCGCCAGTTTTGCTGGGGCCGACTTCTCTTTCTGAATATGTGTCTGTTCAATATATTATTATTATTTCTGGTCGACTTCTTCTCTTGGAGGCTAATAACCTAGTATAAATTATCTTCTTGAGCCGACAAGACTTCTAGGGTTATTGGCCAACTTATTAGGGTTTTTTCTTGCTCTCCGGAGTCTTCTATTCTCATCAGGTTCACACATGGAGGTAAATTCCTCCCGCAACTACCATAATATTAATAGCAGGATCCCAAAGAAATCCACTAGAAAGTAGCCAAAAAAATTGTTTGTTATTTGAAGGGTAACTCAATTTGGTATCAAGTATTTTCAAAGTTTAGATTCGCTAGTCGACTAAACCGACTTCGACTAGGTCGACGAAAGTGATGATTGGAAGTCCACTTCTAACTATGTGTTTCACTATAACACTGGACCTTTGGTGTGGTCGTGCAATAAACATAAAGTAGTCTCTTTGTTGACTACAAAGGCGGAATTTTGTGGCACTGTTCAAGTAGGTACTGAAGCAGTTTGGATTCGCCAACCTTTGGGAGAGCTTGGCCTTCTTGTTTAGACCTCGACTACAATCTATTGTGATAACCAAAGTGCTATACAAGTTACTGACAATCCTATTTCTCACAATAAGATGAAACATGTTTAGCTTCGTGCTCACTATTTGAGACAGTTGGTTCATGCGAATGTTGTCTCACTTGAATATTGGAGAACAAAAGATCATGTTGTTGATATCTTCACCAAACCTTTAGTTGAAGCCAGATTTATCAAGCTCCGCATGATGCTTCGGCTTCAGGAAGTCACAATTATGGGGGGTGTCCTAGTAACATAATTTCACCTCCTGAAACTATAGAACTGTGTGTTGATGGGAGGTGTTGGAACATAAAAAATTGATGGTTCATCACACATCTCCTAGGTTCAATCACTCGAGAGGTCAACCTACATATGGATATAGTCGGTTGGACGATCGACTAACACACTACACTAGTTGGTTAAGTAGTCGACGTGCCTGTCGGTCGAACAATCAACCAACAATCGAAGATAGTCGGGTGGTGTATCAACTAGCCCAACAATCGACTATGAGTTGGACGGATAGTCGATCGGATTAAGTCCTATCGAGTTGACTCCACATAGTGGATTTTGCAGAGTCAACTCTAATAACTAATTATTACATATGGACAAGATCTTTCAGATTCTATGGAAGTTGGTTTGATCTTGATACTATAAAAAGAAGACCCATTGGGTCATTATCAACAAGCGATCAATGGAGATTGTGCAATAGATCATGCAGATCAAGATGTGCAACATGCATTGTGATGTTCTGATCATAGTGTGCCCTACTTAAGTGCTGCAACGGTGTCTTTAGAGACCACCCTTATCTTCAAATTTTTTGTTCCTCTTCGATTATCTACAGTACTGTGCTCTTTGTTTCATGTCGTGTTCCACCTCATTCCTCAACATTAACCACCCCAACCTATATGGAAAAACACGAAACATCTTACAATGGTGTATTACAAGCCATTAAATAGGGATAAGTCTAAACATTCAACTTTTTGGACTTTTCCGAGCAATTATCACCATAATTCAACAATGAGATTATTGGTGAAATTACAATTTTGCAATACTCAAAATGCAATTTTGAATGCATAAATGGATCCAACGCCATGAAAAAACCCTAATCCACCTAGATTGTGCAATCTCAACAACTGGTATCTATAATTCCAACAATTGTGCTAAATTTAAGGCCAGATTTTGGGCAAATTGATTGAAAAAGTAGTGGAAAAATGTTCAAAAAATCAAATGTTTAGAATATGCTATTAAATAGGCATCATCATATAAAATACCATGGATTACCCAATACCACAGGCCCATAAACGGTGAAGTGTAAACCCATCATTTATTGTATTCAAATTGATCGAAAAACGTAGTCGGAAAAAGTTTGAAAGGTGGAATGTTTAGAATACACTATTAAATAAGCATCATCATATAAAATACCATGGGCCCATAAACCTTGAAGTGTAAACCCATCATTGATTATACTCAAGTTATGTTAATTGACCAAGTCAAGATTAACCCACTTTATTTATTTTTAAACATGTCTCTCTTCATTAAATTTTGTTTCAATCTTCTTCATTAATTTATAATAATTAATTCTTACTCTCTATTTTATTTTTTTATTTTTTAAATGATAAATGAAATGTTTACTCGTATTAAAACATTCTAAAATTCATATCCAAAAAATTTACCTCAACTATAATAAAAATCATATTCATATTCCCAAAACCAAAACATAATAAAAGTCATATTCATATTCTCTAAACCAAAACATATTGCATCACCTTGAATTTCTAACCAACAACTCATTGCGCACTCCGTGTATAATATTTTTTTTTTTTGGCCGGCGGAATCGACAACTAGTTGGGCACGTACTCCCACTACCACTATAACCTCCAAGTGTGCCCACGCTGCCCCACGCGCTACACACACGTTTAGTCAGGGGGAGTTGAACTCGAAACCTCATGGAACTTCATATCACGACACTTGTCAAATGAGCTGCCCCCCCTCGGGGGCAAAAACCCCTAATCCACCTAGATTGTGCAATCTCAACAATTGGTATCTATAATTCCAACAATTGTGCTAAATTTAAGGCCAAATTTTAGGCAAATTGTTCGAAAAAGTAGTGGAAAAATGTTCAAAAAGTCAAATGTTTAGAATATGCTATTAAATATGCTTCATCATATAAAATAGCATGGGCCCATAAACGATGAAGTGTAAACCCATCATTGATTGTATTCAAACTGATCGAAAAACGTAGTCGAAAAAAGTTTGAAAAGTGAAATGTTTAGAATACGCTATTAAATAAGCTTCATCATATAAAATACCATGGATAAACCAATACCATGGACCCATAAACCTTGAAGTGTAAACCCATCATTGATTATACTTAAATTATGTTAATTGACCAAGTCAAGATTAATCCACTTTATTTATTTTTAAACATGTCTCTCTTCATTAAATTTTATTCCAATCTTCTTCATTAATTTATAATAATTAATTCTTACTCTCTAATTTTTATATTTTTTAAATGATAAATTTATATCCAAAAAATTTACCTCAATTATAATAAAAATCATATTCATATTTCCAAAACCAAAACACAATATTCATATTCTCTAAACCAAAACATATTGCATCACTTTGAATTTATAAGAATTTAACTTTACAATGATAAAAATCATATTCATATTCCCAAAACCAAAACATAATATTCATATTCTCTGAACCAAAAATATTGCATCACCTTGAATTTATAAGAATTTAACCTTGCACAATGGTGGAAAATTTGCACAATGATGAAAAACTGCTAGCTTTCCACCATCATATCCAACCCCTATGACCATTGTATCCAACTGCTAGCTTTCCACCATTGTATCCCACCCCTATGACCATATGACCATGACCATTGTATTCAACCCCTATGGACCGCACTTCTTGTATAATTGATTTGTAACTCAACCATGTTTATTTCACCTGCGAGCATCACGCGTGGAGTAACCATTCGATAGTGATTCCAGAAATTTTATCCCCCAACGAACTTTAAAAGGAATTTTGTATATTTTGGTCCCTTCCCTCCAATATTGTATTGCCTAAGCTGCTTCGCTGGTGGTGGAACAGATGTTGGGAGCTGCCTCTGCTTCTATTCAAGCCTGCTTTCTACTTCACGCTTCCAGTACGAAACTTCACGGGTACCTACAACACACTTATCCCAGTTGGGTTTCTTCATATCGTTAAATTTTTTCATTTTACCGCAAATGCAGAAGCCATTACTGCTCTATAATTTGGGCTATGAAGTAAAAAATAGCAAGTTCTGTGCACTTAAATTAGGACATTCTCGGGGTTAAATTTATAAGGAACTAGCTAGGACGACTCAAGGCAGTTTTCGTCAAGTTTAAACAATGAAATGGATAGCTGTTTTGTTTTACTGTTGAGTGGGATGAAGTTGGAAACTTCGGTTTCAATTCCCATGGGGTCATTTCACTTCACAGGGTGTTACCATGACTGTTAAATTTATTGGGTTAGTTTGCAGATTCTTTTGCTTCGCTGAGGAGGTTGTCGTTCAGTGAAGATGGTGGCATGCCAAGCCATCCATCAGGTTCAATTACCCGGATGCACGAATTAACAATCGGGGCTAGGCGCAAGTCCTACTTGTCCTGAATTATTGTGTCGGGAACTGAACGGAAGTGCTTGTGTTCTGTGGTTTGCCCCTTGAGGGCCATTTAGCATGGCAATCGGGCAGCTTGTGGTGCCGGATCTCTTTGAGGAAGTGGTAATGCTTCGCTTGAGTTCAAGGGAAGCACTTCAAAAGAGAAAAGAAGTATTAAATAATGCTTTCTTATACTTGCGCGCCGACACCCAGCACCTATCAAGAGCGCTCACATCCAGTACCTAAAGGTGGGATGCTGTGTCTTACTGTTATGGCAAATGCCATGCCCGGCCTCAATTAACAGCCATGAAGGCCTCACTATTTCATGGGATGAAGCATATTGCACTCTTAGGGGAATTGAACCTTGGTGGGGTTAATATCACCACCCTCTCATATCATCACCCCCTCTTGACCCACCAGTCAAGCCCCCAGTGTGACTTCAAAAGAGAAAAAATCTGTTAAAGTTATTTGTTTCTATATTGCATGTAATGAAATTAGGTTGTTGTAGCTGGTGCCTACAGAAAACATGGGAAAAATGCTTATTGTTTATGATAAAGTTTTGAGAGAGTATGCAGCTCTGAAACAACAGCTGAACAGCTAAATATAGAGCAGAGCAAAGGAATGACAGAAGAGTTAACAGGGGAATGGATGGGTTTCTTTCTTGGAGGTGGTTTTGTGAGAGTCCATGTCTAATTCTTCATCAAGGTCTTATGTTTGGATTTCATAGGCTGTTTCCATTTCCGTCTTCCTTGCTCAAATGAGTCCCAATGTTCCATCAAGTTTCCGGGATGGGGGAGCGTGGGAGCGGGGAAACACACAGAGGACGTGTGGGAGCACCCCCAAATTTTAGGAAAATTCACGGGGGATAGGGAATGTCGGGGTCCCTAGCATAAGGGTCCCCGTCTCTAAAATTATAAAAAAAATAAAAATAATAATAAAATCCCAACAATAACAATTCATCCCACGCAAATTCATCATTGTGCAATGTAAATACTAAATAGTAAACAATAAAATAGTACTAAATTCAAATTTGTAAATGATATAAACACGATTCAGATTTAGATTCAATAATGGAATTAATTGATTCACAAATCATAAATGAAACATAAATACTATATGTTATTGCACAGTTTGTAGTTTGGGCAAAGCCCAATCCAAGCAACAAATGTGTGACACATCTGGGGACACCTATCACAGTCACCTCAATAGATATCCTACTCGTTTTAGTGAAGGACAAGTCCAAGGCAAGGGAGGCTTCCTGGGTGACCCTAGGGGGATTTGCAAGGGGAAAAGCAAGGAGCTAGATGAACACCCCTGTGGATCAAGGTCTAAGATGGCTTGAGGAGAGAGTATTTGGAGTTGGTAAGAGGTTGCCAAGGTTCTGTACCTGCAAAACAGTGTTAGACAAACCAAAACAAGACCAAATATGATGATATAAGCCTCAAGACAAGTGGGGAATCAACAAGAAACCTTGCTGTCCCAAAATTGCAGTAGTAAAAAATCATATATCAGCAATGAAGAAGTTATAACAACTGCAAATTAAAACATCAAAATCAAGTATATGATGTTGGAAAATAATGTTTGCAATTAGTAGATAATCTTTCAACGTTTAAACCAAGACTTTGATGACAAATGAGGGCTGTAAATGACTATTATCAGCAAGTATTTATGACAGCCCAGTGGCTGTAGCAAATGGCTGCAGCAAACTTTGCTACAACAACAAGTTCTAACCACTAAAATCAGCAAGTAAGCTACCCAAACAATAGTTCTTAAACAATAGATCAATTATCACAACTTGCAAGTGAATTTCAATGGTAGAAAAGTTAATAAAAAGTAACAGAAAGTGAGTTTGCTGCAGCCCTATTGGCCGTAGCTTAATGTTTGTTACAATAGCTCAATCACTTAGCAAATCAAGATGCCCCTAGGGCACAAGATAACTTAAAGCATGTAAAATTTAAATCCAAACTTGAACAATTCAATATCTCAAAATTCATGTTTACCAATGCAACAATATTCAATCTCCAATGCAAAGATTAGCACCTTATTATTGGGTGAATGGAGTCTCTTCTTTGGAAGACAAGTTAAACGAAGAGGAAGAAGAGATCTTTGTTGAGAGTTAAACCCTCATAAAACCCAACAACAATCCTTCCAAATCATCTAGCTTAAAATCCAAGATGAACTAGGGTTATAATGATTTCTCTGGGAGTGTAAACCCTCTTACTTCCTAGAGAAAACAAACCCTAGCCAAGCCTTGCAACAAGGGTGTAAACCTTTTTACTCCTTGAGGCAAGCCCTGTAGCTTTTCAATGACAAAAAAAATTAAACCTTGGTGGAGGGTGTAAGCTCTTTTACTTGTCCTAGGGTTTTAGATATATTTCTTGAATTTGAACAAGTAAAATGACAATAAATTGCAGAAAACTACACACCAATCCAAGAGATAGCATGCAACATACCCTTCCTACCAAGATATCATCCACAAAATGCCAAAGAAACACCACCAAGAGAAGTCGCTAGCCTTTATTGCTCCAAATAACAAGTGTTGCATCCATTATGACATGAAAAAGAGAGATAGCGATTTTTCCCAAGGAGGCCGAAATTTCAGTCCAAGAGTATGTAGTTCTCAAGTGATGAGTTATGAAAATGAAAAGAGATGGTTCTCTACTTATATGAGGCCATCTAAACCAATTTGTCCACAGAAAATTGTCAACAACAAATTAAAAGAGGGTCGAACCCCTTTATGTGCTATTACAACATGCAAATATGAAAATTACATAAAGTAAAACCCTAAAAAGAGTGACGTGAGGCTTGAAATTGAGACGTCGAGCCTCAAAGTGATGATCATTGGGCCTCCAAAGGCCATGTGTCGAGCTCTCATGTGCTAGAGCGTCATGCCATGCATTTCCTTCCTTCAAACCATTGATATCACCTCTGGAACCATCAATCCCACCAAACCCTAGCCTCCAAATGACATCAAAGGCTTAGAAAGTGATGTCCTAGGCCTCCAAAGGCCAACGTCCAGGTGTAAAGGGATATGATGTCATCCTCGAATGCTATCAAAGTGCCTCCAAAGGCAACGTCCTTTATCCTTTGCACACAAAGGCTACGGGGTGCTCTGCCCAGCCTGTGGGGTATGGGTCCATCCTAGGGGTTTTCAACCCCCCATGATGGTCAAAATGGCATAATTCCTCCATGGATAGCTTTCATCTGGTAAGGTCCTGCAAAGACAAACAAGTACACCCTCCAAGGGTCCACAAGTCACATGTATCATGCCAAGTAAGCCGCATTTAATAAAAGAATCACCCAAACATGTGCATTAAGTCCCCCCTTTTCAAACTAAACAAATGCTCAAAGACCTTATAAAATTTGCCAAATTTAAGCATGGGAGGGTTGCCACGGTGCCCTATTGGGCAGACCAATCCCCAAGTCAAGGAGTGTTTCCCAGAAAGACCCTCTCTAAGTCATGTAGTGAATATGAGGTGAATGGGGGTATGAATTTTGGGTATGGGGTTCTTAACATATCGAGGGCTCATATTGTCTCATCTATGGGTGCCTTTGTGGAGGGTGTGTTGCATCCTTCGTTTGCAATGCAACATTTTTCCAAGCCCTTTTTATTTGCCTTTAATTTATTATGGTCCGAACGTTGAGTGCTGTGTGCAATCGAAAGTAAAGAGCACCACAATGCCATTTGAAGTTAGGAATACATTGAGTGCCATATGCACTAGAAATTAAAAGCCACTGCAATTGTATTCCCCCAACAAGCGAGAGATTTATTAATTATTTGTTTTTAAGGGTCCTTCATTTTTTATGGAGAAGTGTTTCATTGCTCTCAGGACCCTCAGGCGAGCATCTAGAAGGATAATTTATGGCTTTTAACTTTTGCCAGCTACAACACCTTTGGGCCTTTAACCCCTTCTTCCCATGAAAGGAGGTACAAGCCCTTCTTGGGGTCAATGAGCCTCAAAACCCAAAAGATGAGGAAGCGGAGGGGAAGAAGCATGGAAAATGGTAAGTATGAGTGGGAATGGTACGATGACCCTTCAAGGAAACCTCCCAGTAGCAACCCTTTCCCCGAGGGTAACCCACTTACTAGGAAAACATGTCAACCACCAAGGTGAAATAAGGCAAAAGGTATAATTTCCAAGCAATTGCTTTCATAATCAAGAAAGAACCCTTTGCAACATGCTCAAAATGTTTTAATTATTAAAATGACACTTACCACGAGACCGAGCTTGTTACCTCATGAAGCAAGACCTGTAGTCCTTCTCGGGCCATGCTAGTGTGGGGGATGCTGCTACGCTGCTGATGATCAATGGTGATGTGTGGTGGATAGGCGGGGCTCTGGTTGCTCCATGTCTACTACCCGCAGGCCTCGAGACTATTGATATTATGGTAGCTGCGGGAGGTATCAACCTCCATGTGTAACCTTTGACTAGATTAGCATATTTTGAAAGGTAGAGAAACCCTAAACATATGTGTAAAAACCCTAGAAGACAAGTCGGCTTAGTAAAAGAATTAATATTAAAGTATTAGCCTCTAAAAGGACAAGTCGACCCAGACAGGTGACAAGAACCACCATAAATAGAGGGCGCTTGAGCTCATTTGTACTCACTCACTTCACTCACTCTCTCAGTCAAGTCTAGTGCAAGTTTGGAGCTGCAGTTGCAAGTTTGGAAGGTGTATCTTCTGGGTGATTCTTGGTCTTTCTCTCTAGTGCTATCTAGCCTAAGAGATGCGCCCTACCTTCTAGTATATATTTGTGGTATTCTTGGTGATGTCTTGGAGTATATTGGTGGTATTCTTGGTGATGTCTTGGAAGAAGTGCAACTGCAACTGCTGCAGTTGGGTATTGTTCTTATTCTGTGGCTTAGGGACTTTCTGTATGGTGAGCTATCTTTAGAGAAAGATGCACTCTCTTGGTTATCTGTTGGTTCTAGTGTTGCGTCTGGAATCATTCTATCTAGCAAAGGTTATGGTGCTCGGGGGTGGCTACGTGCCTATGGTTGGGTGACAATATTGTGATATTGTCTATGGTAAAATGAGCACATCGAATATTTTAACAGGTTATGGGCCCACACTACCTTCAGAACAGTCTAACCACTGGAAGGTAGAGCGAGAGTTCTTTGTCAAGCTCATTGTAGCATTAGTAGCAACTGCAACTTGGGTTTCTGATTTTGTAGTTGGAGCAAAATCCTAATCCAATTCTTTGGGCACCTTAAGTGAAGCGTTGGACCTAATTTCTGGATACTTTAGTGCGCCCTAGCCTAGCGCTCCCTCTGGTGTCCTCAGCTAACAAAAACGTCAAGTTTGAGTTTTTGGTCAAAGTCAAAGGTTGATTGGTCAAAGTCAAAGGTTGACTTTTGGTAAAAGTTGATTTTGTGGTCAAAGTTGAAATTTCAGAGTTTCTAGCTTGTTCTAAGATTGAATCTTTTTGATTTAGTGTCTAACCTCTTCTTGTTAAGATGGTGTCTAGTTTTTAGATCAGAAGACAAGCTGAATGATTCTGCAAATTTCAAAGCTATGCACTTGTATATGCTTTTCAAATTATATAATCTAGCAAAGCATGGGTGTGTTTGCAGGGAATGTACAAAGAGAACTTGTCCAAGCAATGATCTTGGATTTAGTACAATCAGAGGAACAAGCAATTGAGGATCTAGGTTCTAGGTTTGATTGATCAAATTGTTAAGTTTCAATTTGCACATATCAAGGTTGATAGTTGCTATAGTACAAGTAAACACTATAGTTGTGACAACATTGAACAATCTTTGAAAGGTTTTATTACTGTTAGGTATACATGGTTGCATGTAAGTACTATTGATATAGATGCCTATTGGACTTGTATGCAAAATGAACTAACTTCTCTAGGAGATATCTCTTGTTTTTTCTCCCAAGCAGGACACCTTGGTAACTCTATGATGACTACCATCCTTGTTACCATAGATACGTTCTTATGAAAACGCTATTGGAAATATTTTTTCTCTTTTTGTTCTTGTTCTGGGCAGGTCACAGGTGATAGCTCTAAGAAGGAGCTAGAGTGACAGTTGCAAAACATGGAGCAGATGACTCCATCAGGTGATCTCACCAAGTACCAATTCTAAAGGAAGCGTGGAAAGCAAAAAGAAGTTTTGGACATCGTTCACTCAGATGTGTGTGGACCAATGTCAACCTTCTCACTATGCGAGAGAGCACACCTCAGATGGTTCAAGACATTCTACATAGAGGTTGGGATTAGGAGGGAGCTCACTACTCCCTACAATCCTCAACAAAATTGTGTAGCAGAAAGAAAGAACCGATCTATTAAAGAATTTATTAAGGCAATGATGAATGAACAAAATCTATCCATGTTTCTATGGGGAGAAGCAGCGATGACAGTCGTATATGTTTTGAATAGAAGTCCTCATTTTATACTGAAGAACATGAATCCAGAAGAGGCTTTCTCCAGAAAGAAGCCAAGTGTTGAACACTTAAGGATCTTTGGCTGTCAGTCAAGAAGAAAGAATGGAAGGAAGCTATGATGGAAGAATATCAACCATGAAAAATGATGTATGGGAAATTTTGCCTAGACTCGAAGGAAAGTCTTTAGTCACTTCAAAATGGGTTTACAAGATAAAGCATGCAGTAGATCGGAGTATCGATAAATACAAGGCAAGATTCGTGGCTAGAGGATTCTCCTGACAGGAGGGAGAAAACTATGATGAAACGTTTGCTCCAGTTGCTAGATACACCTCTATTAGAGCCATCATATCTCTTGCAACATCCATGGGTTGGAGTTTACATCAGATGAATGTAAAGACCGCTTTTCTCAGTGGAGTAATTGAGAAAGAAGTATACATAGAGCAACCTCAAGGTTTTGAGGTACACCCGAGAGAATCCCATGAATGTAGATTAAAGAAGGCCTTGTATGGACTCAAGCAAGCTCCAAGAGCTTGGTGCAGAGCCTCTCATTGGTGCAGTGCTAGCTTCTGAATTTGATATGAAGGATCTTGGTCTCATGCATTATTATTTGGGACTAGAAGTATAGCAGAAGCGTGGTAAAATCTTCCTGGGGCAAGGGAAGTATGTTGTAAAGATTCTTTAGAAGTTTGGGATGATGGATTGCAAATCCATGGCAACTCCCATGGTGACAGTTGAGAGACTCTGATTCTGATCCAGTAGACTCGTCCCTGTACCGATAGTTGATTGGCTCATTGATGTATTTGGTGAATACCCGGTCGAACATTTGCTTTGCTGTGAACATGTTGAGCCAGTTCCAGGTGGAACCTAGACATGAGCATTGGATAACTGCAAGCACATTTTGAGATATCTTCATGGGACACTAAAAATATGGTTTGAGATATGACCCAAACATTGATGTACAACTGCATGGATTTACCGATTCAGATTGGGTAGGGAGTGCAGATGACAGAAGAGTATTTCTGGTATATGTTTCAGTTTAGGATTTGCTATGATATCATGGGCTAGCAGGAAACAAAAATCTGTAGCACTCAGCGCTGCAGAAGTAGAGTATATTGCAACTTGTGATGTGTGTACGAAAGCAGTATGGCTCCGTAAGCTGATCTCTGGACTATTTGATCAGGTGCTGGATTTGACTGTGATATATTGTGATAATCAAAAATGTGTGAAGCTTTCAGAGAACCCTGTGTTCCACGACAGGTCAAAGCACATTGAGATCAAGTACTATTTTCTCCGTGATAAAGTCTAGAAGGGAGAAGTAATTCTCCAGTACATCTCCATCGATGAGTAGACAACTGATATTTTGATGAAGCCTCTGTCCAAGATAAAGTTTGCATACTTGAGGGACAAGTTGGGACTCATGAAGATTGCTCCCTTGGTTGAAAGGGAGGATATGACGTCCTCGGTTGGGAGGGAGTGCTAATATATGACATCATGGATAGTCAGTCTGCTGGTGGACATGCATTCTTCCCGTGGAGAATGGTCCAGGTTGATAGATTGCTGATCTGTATCATGCTAGTACAACTTAGATATGATGCTTCAACGTCATGCTAGTACAACTTAGATATGATAGAGATGTCTTGAGACACATCATGCTAGTACAACTCAGATATGATGCATTAGCATCATGCTAGTACAACATAGAGATGTTGCATATGTCTGAGTTGCATCATGCTAGTACAACTTAGATATGATGCAGTAGCATCATGCTAGTACAACTTAGAGATGATGCAGATGACTTGCATCATGCTAGTACAACTTAGAGATGGTGCATTGACACCATGCTAGTACGACTTAGAGATGATGCACATCATGCCAGTACAACTTAGATATGATGCATTTGCATCATGTTAGTACAACTTAGAGATGATATAGACAGTACTCCACATCATGCCGGTACAACTTAGATATGATGCATTTGCATCATGCTAGTACGATTTAGAGATTATACAGTGGAGAGGATGGTTCTTGTAGCCATTGCGGGGCTTTCAACATCTGTTGGGACAACTATTCTTCTAGGACGTATGTTCGAATTAGAAGAATCATCCCTGTATCACTCTGTTGAGTGGGTGACTTATGCGAGACACTCTATTGAGTGCGCTGAGTTCAACACATGACTTGTTCAACATCATGCTTAATTTCTCAGATGGAGTTTGGCCTCAAGAGATGATGCAGACGATGATATGATTTGGTGCTAGGAGACTGTTGTATTGCATGGTGATAGCTTGTGTAGCTACTAGTTGATTGCAGTAGAGACTGTGTGTCTTTGGACAATAGTTATGTATTACTGTGGTGGATGTGTTCCACTGGTAGTTACTATATGTCACTAGATAGTAGCTGTGCGCTACTAGGAGTTGTTGTGTACCACTGGATAGTAGTTGTGTACTACTATGGATCGACACTGTTGTGATCTATTGGATGGCATTGTAGTAACTGTGTACTACTACTGGATTGCCATGGAGACTACCAATAGTGTTGAAGATGTTTCCTAGGTTGGTGTGCCAACCAGTAGTGTTGGAGTTGATTGCTAGCTAGATGGATAGTGATGATGATGCTTGTGACTTGATCTACGTGATCATGAGATATCTTGTGTGGCTATGATGATGCTACCTATAGAATGGTCTGCAAGACCATGTGAGCCTTGCCCATACCATGTGAAATGGATGGATGTGTTTGAGACCATTACAGTTAATACCTCCCTAGCTAGGTGGGAGTGTTGATATTATGGTAGCTGCGGGAGGTATCAATCTCCATGTGTAACCTCTGACTAGATTAGAATATTCTAGAAGCTAGAGAAACCCTAAATAGATGTGTAGAAACCATAGAAGACAAGTCAACTCAGTAAAAGAATTAATATTAAAGTATTAGCCTCTAAACGGACAAGTCGACCCAGATAGGTGACAAGAACCACTATAAATAGAGGGTGCTTGAGCTCATTTGTACTCACTCACTTCACTCACTCTCTCAGTCAAGCCTAGTGCAAGTTTGGAGTTGCAGTCACAAGTTTGGAAGGTGTATCTTCTGAGTGATTCTTGGTCTCTCTCTCTAGCGCTATCTAGCCTATGCTATGCACCCTACCTTCTAGTATATATTGGTAGTATTCTTGGTGATGTCTTGGAGTATATTGGTGGTATTCTTGGTGACGTCTTGGAAGAAGTGCAACCGCAACTGTTGCAGTTGGGTATTGTTCTTGTTCTGTGGCTTTGGGACTTTCTGTATGGTGAGCTATCTTTGGAGAAAGATGCACTCCCTTGGTTATCTGTTGGTTCTAGTGTTGCTTCCAGAATCATTCTATCTAGCAAAGGTTATGGTGCTCAGGGGTGGCTGCGTGCCTATGGTTGGGTGACAATATTATGATATTGTCTATGGTAAAATGAGCACATCGAATATTTTAACAGAGACACCATCTCCTTAGTTACTCTTAGGCTGGGGGTAACACTATACATTGATTTAGATTCATCATTCTAGAATCTAATTAGTACTAAGAAAAATAGTAGATACTGAAGTTTGAAATAGTAAATTGAAATGACTCAATGTCAAAAGTAGTAAAGAGTGACGAGTCAAAGGCTCTATCTGAGGTCATCAATATCTAGAGTCAAGACTCAAAAGTTAAAACTAGAAATTAAGAATGGACAATGAACATTGGAAATAAAACGAGCATCAAGGAGTTAATCTCATTGATTGGTTCTCTACATCCATCTACTGCATGAAGTCATGAAGATCATCAATGGGAATGTCACTATTTGAGTCAAAGTCACTCTCATGAATAACCAATGGCACACCAACCAAACCATGCTGCAGCTCATCTGGTCCATCCGCCTCATCTATCTATGCACCATTCTCTGGATCTACATCCCATCGTGTTGTTGGTGCCCTCCAATACTCTGGTGTTTACCCATGCTCAAGATGTAGGGCATTCTGCATTGCAACTAGCTTCTCTGCTTTCCTTAAGGCAAATCTATTCCTCTTGATCGAGTGGATGAAGCTATTTGTGGACCAATTCCTTTCTGCTACGAAGGAGCTAGCAATCCGAGACAATAAGCGAATAACACGATGTTGGATCTTTGTAGCATCATCCCCATGCATGGTCCACCAACCAATGGGGTCATCTTTGCCTAAGTCATTACAATCTTTCCTCGCATCAGGATTGTTGAAGGGACCATTGAGACTAACAAATTGCGTCCACTGTCTCCTAAGTGTTCTCTCCTTTTTTGCATTGTACATCTTTGTAATGGCGGCTCAAAATCCCTTCTTGATCTTTCAATGGGAAGAATTCTACTAGGCCTTGCCATATACCATTTTGGGTTGAGTGCATATGCTGCCATGTGAAAGGTGTGTTCTTTCGATCCTACTTATGTTGAATAATCGGTCGAATCTGGTTCATATAGAACTCTAAGAAGGGATCTTTCTCACGAATGGCTACCTTCACTTAAGCCATCATGCTATCAAAATTCTCATAGATTTCTCCAAGACTAGGAGAATTTGTGTCAGTGTAGTGAATGACCTCAACTATAGGGCATAAGAGTGACACCAAATACCCACAATCTGACCACCAATCAATATTCAATATTTGAAGCTCGATTTTCTTCCCCTCATTTGTCTTGGATTCTGTCCACTTGTTCCAATCTGGAGTCACAACCATGGCTTGCAATGCTGATTGCACCTCCAACATCCTCTCCAAGAAGAGAAAATAGCTAGCATATCTAGTATCTATGGGATTGAGGAATTCCTTCCTCGAGTGAGACCTGTACATGGCTAAGGAGGTGTGGTGGTTGCAGATAAACATCTGCACATTTCTCGCAATTGTCACCAAGCTAGATACCCACTCAATTTTTCCAATGTCTTTCAACACATTGTTGAGTTCATGCACACAACAAGGGGTCTAGAAAATATGCCCGTATTTACTTTGAATCAATAACCTAGTTGATCTGCACATTGCTATTGCATCTCTCACAACCTTTACAACATTGGTAGGCCCAACCTCCTCTATAGCAACTGGAAAAAGCTCAAATTGGAAAGTTACATCTTTGTGCTTTACAAAGCAATCAATAGCTCTAAAAAAGGAAGGCCCCTCTCAACATGTAACTATGATGTCGATAAGTGGATGTTTGGCAATGTTTGTCCACCCATCCATAATAATAAAACAACCTTCTCTCACCCATGTTTGTTTCATCCGATCTTTCTACACATTAATATTGGACACTTGCCTTTCTAAGATCATTGTCCTCAACTTATGTTCACTTAGGGGCACATATGAGGGTCTTGCTGCTACAATTGCCTTGACCATCTCCTTATAATAAGGAGAGCGACTAACATGGAAATGAATGCCATTGGAAAAAATAAATTTGCCAATGGCATCATCTATATATCACAATTCAACTTACCATACATTCTTGCAATGGTTGGTTCCATTGCATAAGAGTGAGAACCCTTATGTTTGGATGAAGATATCCCACTCTCAACAGAAGACGGTGGAGGCATAAGGCCCATGGATGATTGCTTTTCTTTTGATTTCCTTTTGGAACTTGTAGTTGCTTCCACATTTTGATAAGTTTGGCACATGACATCTTGGCTAGAGGAGGTTCCCTTTGCATTTGCTGCCATTTGCATCCTCAAAAGCTCGGATTTTTGCAGCATGGTTAATTTTGTACATACATTAACCCCTTTGCCACCTATGCCCAAAAGGTGCATTCCTAACCCAACTATAACTCCCAACCCAAGGATGGCCACAAACATTGCATGTCCAATGGTGTGATCCACCTCTTTTGCTTCCTAGTTTTTTGTTGGTTGAAGGGCCAACTACTTTGGTGGCATACAACAACAGTGGTTTTTTGGATCAAATGTTCCCTTTGCATATTTTGTCAATGCCTTTTGTATGGAAGGATTAGCATTGCCTTGGGTTTCATTCGATGTTGGTGAGGTGTTCTCACTTCCAACCTTTGTCCCACTCCCAACATGACCCTTTGCATGGGCATCATAATCATTGTCATTGGCATTGCTGTAATCACTCATGTTGCTGGTTTTTAAATTTTATGTGCAGATTTTTAATTTTTGGCAACTCGCAGCAAGGGTTTCTCATTAATTTTTTAATTTTTTCATGGTTGATTGCATACCCAAATGTTGGGTATGAAGGTTGAAAATGAAAAATGGAGATAAAAACTGTTATCACACAATTTGTAGTTGGAGTAAAGGATGGATGAAAGAAAGGCAAACTGGTGAAACAGAGACTATCCTACCATTGTCACCTCAATAGGATAGCTCTTTCTGTTTAGGGTGGTAGGCCCAGGGGAGATGTCCCGGTGACTTGGGGTTTTGAGAAGGCAAAGGCTTATGGCTAAGTAGAAAGTTTTTCCCCCTCACAAGTCACCACCGATCAGAAAGTCTGGCTAATCAGCCAATAAAGATAAAGATAATCGGAAGTACAAATGATAACCAAGAGTTTACCTGCTCGAGACAAAGCAACAAGAAAACTATGCATATGCAAGATCACTTGCTTAGTTAGTACTTCATATAATCAAGGACTTTTTGATATAAAGCAATTGATAAACAATGTCGATGAAGTAAGTCAAAGATGTACAATAGCAATGATTACAATATATCACTTCATAATAAAAGCTAATGAGGCTTCACAATGATCAATGGCAATTTATCATCAATGTAACAATACTAGAATCAACGTCTTAGCCAATCCTTCAATTGCTTTTAAAGACACAATAAATGCTGCATGGATATGTTTATATAACACAAATAGATGATGACAACAATAGGGTTAGTAAGTGTTAGTCTAAGCTAGGGTTAGAAGGAGTTAGAGGTTGTTCAAGACTATTTGGAGGTTGTGATCAAAAGGACTCAAGTACAAGGTCTTAGATCAATGCGCTATTAGGGCAAATGGAGTCAAACTGGTTGCAAATGTTGAATGGCTGAAATGATAATGAGAGGGCCAAAGACAAGAGGGATATGACGGTTGAAGTGTTGCTAAGGCAAGGCTTCAACCAATCAACCGTAGGGGAAGATGACTCACTAAGGTATAGAAACCCTAGGCCTTAGTGCATCTTCCTCCTTTTTTAGCTCAAAAGGGTAAAGTAAAAACGACTAGCTAGAAGAGTAAATGATAAAGTGTTGCTATGGCAAGGCTCTAACATCTATCTTCAACAAATTAAAATGGCTCTTAGCATAACTTGTTAGGGACATGAAATAAGGACACCAACATGTGCTCACTCCCTAGGGTTTTATCGAACAAATTTCATTAAAATGCAAGTAAAAGATACCATGGCCATTCAAATAAAGAAGAATTGCAGAAATTCACTTACATTCATCAACCATTCATTAAGCCAAACCCTAGTTGTAAACCTTCCACCAAGAAAATGCAGAAAATAGCCAAGAAAGAGCCTCCTTCAACAAGTGCGCATCAAAATTTCAGCCAAGAACCCTAAAAGAGGGCGCAAATTTCAGACCTCACAAAGAGTGAGTGAAAGATGATGATCCAAATGAGAGTTTTAGCTCTCTTCTTATACAATATCAATGACCTTTATTAAAATTTAAGTCACAAAAAGGCTGACAAGGCCAAAATACCAAATAACAATGTTTTACATTAAATGTCATAAATTAAACCCTAATCAAGCAAAAGTAAAGACGTCATGCCCTTTCTAGGGTGACGTTAGCCCCTTTTAGGGCAGCATTGGCCTCCTGGAGCAAAACGTTAGCCCTCCTTGGGCCTCTCCAAGCTGCCACACGTGCCACAATTGCCTCCCAAAACGTCCATAAATGCTAGATGATGTCATAGGCATCCTGGGTGACATCATGGGCATCCCAAGTCCAACGTTCCAGTGGAGAGGGCACAACTCCCTTGGGTAAGGCTTTGCTAGGGTGCCTCTGTGGAACGTCCTCTTCTCTGGTGCAAACCCCTCTGTCTTGTCTCTGCCCCCTACTGGGGTCTCAACATCCATCTGGTGGGCTCTTCAGCCCCATGGAGGTCTGAACCAATCATCCCCCCATGTGTACCTGTCCAATAATGGTACCTGTCCATCGGGTATGATCCTGCACATCAACAGATACACCCTCTATGGGCTCATAAGTCACATGGATCATAGCAATGTCAATCACATCCAATCATCAATTTTATTAAACATGTGCATAAAACCCCTTTTACTCAGTCAAGTGCTCAAAGACATTATACAAATCTGCAAGGCAAGTTTGGAGGAAGTGACAAGGCGTCCTATTGGGCTAGTGTCCATTGGAAATGGGATGTTTTCGGAAGAGATCAAATCCAAGTCATGTTAATGGATGAGGTGGATAAGGGATGTCCTGACAAGGGGTGTAGTGATAGCAGGGAAATGCAAGGCTTGCCTGTGGGTGCCTTTGTAGAAAGTGAGCTGCACATGTCCTGGATGAAAATGTTTCCAAGCCCATTCATGCCTTTTATTCTTTATTGCTTTTCTTTCAAGAAGCTAATCAGGGGACACTGACCTGGCGTGGTGACCAGTGGTGGCAATGTTACCCACAAGCACTTTCACGGAAATGAGAATGCTGGCTCGTGATGAGACCCCCTTTCTCTTGGCTATGCCACCAAGAGCCACTACCCTGGCGTGGTAACCAACTGCTAGTAGTGTCATACCGCTAGGTGCCCATGGACCTAATAGGCTGGCTCGTGATGAGACTCCCTATCCTTTGACTAGGTCTTGTTTTATTATTTTTTATGGGTCCCTCTTGTTTCTTGCCGAGAAGCTTTTTTACTGCTTTCTCGGGGATCTTTAGGTGAAGCATCTCGAGGTTTTATTTTTAGGCTTTTATCTTTTGCCAACTGCTTTTACCTTCTGGGCCTTTAGCCCCTTCTTCCCACAAGGTAAGGTGCAACCCTTAAATGATTGGCCAACCCAATGCCCGGACTAGTGTAAAGGGATGGATGAGCAGGAAGTAAGATGGAAAGCGGTAAGTATGATGGGAGCGGACGATGACTTTTCAGAAATCCCCCCAGTGGCAACTCAAAACCTATGGGCACAAACTTACTAGGGCATCCTGTCATTCCCCCCAGACATGGTCAAGTGGATAAGTATAAGATCCAACCACCCGTTAGAAACAAAAAGAACTAGATGCACATATTCAATGGTTTTGAGGATCAGAGTGACACATACCATGATACCCAGACTCATTACCTCATGGAGCAAGATCCATCTCTGCTACAGGACCAAGTCGAGGTGATGGATGCTGTTGTTGTTGACAAAGTGGAGGGGCTGAAAGGAAGAAAAGATGGGCCCTCCAAGGCCATGCTCAAGTCGATCTGACTCTTGGTACTCCATGTCTAGGACCTATGGGCCTCGAGACATAATCTCCTTAGTTATCACTAAAATGGGGGATAACAAAAACTAAAAAAAAACAGCTTAGAAATTAAAAAATAACAAGCATTTCAATTTCAAATATGAGACAAAGGGTTTTGACCCTACCTCTACACTGCTAGTTGAAGAAATCTCAAAATTTGTTGAAGGAGGAACCCATAATGCTCCAATTGCTACTTTAATAACTCCAGAGTCAACTCCAGCCCCTTATGAAATGATAAATTGCTTCTCCAGCCTGCAACTGCTCCAATCACTTCGTCAAATCGTTGTTCCAATGTCCAATCGCTCCTATCACTCACCCAAATTGACCAATTGCCCAGATGGCCGCACGACTAGCTATGGTGACTCAAGAAAATATCATGGTGACTCAAGGAAATCACACAACGTCTAAGGAAATCACACGATGGCTAAGGAGATGACACAGTGGCTGAAGGAAATCACATGGTGGCTCAAGGAAAATCTCACGACAACTCAAGGAAATGATGAAATCACATGGTTGCTCAAGGAATAGGTAAATGCAAATTGAAGTAGAGGTAGGTTTCTTTATAAAGAGTTTTTTACTTTTTTATTTTATTTTTATATATTTTAAAGCCTTAATAGGCAAAAAATCGGGGGTGGGGCAGAGGCCCCATTTTTGGGGAAACACGCTCCCCACACTGGATAAATGTTTCCCGATGCATTTCCTCGAGTTTCCCCAAAAGCAGGACATGGGGAAACGTTTCCCCAGTCGCCCCCTTGCCCTTGGAGCGTGGAAAATGTGGGGGCATGCCCCCCACTCTGGGGGATGCGTCCTCGTGGAACAATGCAAATGACTATTGAAGGTTAGCCATCAAAGTATAGTTCATTGTATTAGATGTATTACCTCTTTTTGGTCTTTGTTTGGTCCTTATATTAGGCAACTCATCTCAGTGAACATCGCCATAGGTGCTGTACCACCATTTTGGTCTTTTCTTTGCCTCTTGCTCCAAATCAGGGCTGTTTTCTTGCTGATTTGAGCTATTTGTAGTATCCTCTTGGTTGGAAAATTTGTGGTAATCATGCTAAGAGGTTTCCCCCACCACATGTTGATGTTTCTTATCATGCATACTTGTTTTTCTAGCAGTATTAGCTTCATTTCCAACAACTTCAGATCTGATTTTTGCTTTCTTATTGCTTGGAGTTGTTACCTCTTGGGAAGTATCCTATATTTGTCATGGCAACACCATTGTAAGACCGAGAAGATGCAAGTCTTAAAGCCTTGTAGTCCATGTGGATGTTTATGTATATGGTGTCCTAGGCCTTTTGATGGTCGTCCATGCTCGGTCCCTCTAGTCCCCACTCTCAATTCCTTTCGTCTTGGATAGGATTGGAGGCCTGGAGATGGATCTATTGGGACACATGGTTTAGGGGAACCATTGGTTTTGTAGGGGTGATCACATTATGTAGGGCTTGTTCTGCCCATGGTTTCATGCACACTTATGTCTTTCCCACATGGTCATGTGTCATAGAGTCTGTATGCATCTCCTCGGGCATGGTGCAATAATCATTTACAGTTCTGAACATGGCAGTCTCACAGTTCACAACATTTCACGTTTCTCGAGGCATTTCACGAATCCCAATACACAGGGTCCCGACACCAAAATACACCAAGAGCTCAAATTGATCATTATGATGTGTACTTGACATGCCATGCTGAAATTTTGGCAAAACGAAGGTTTTTAGAGCAAAAATAAGCTTTTGAAGGGTGACACGGGCATATTTATTGACAAAGGTGGCAAAAATATGGCCATTCCATGACATGCAAAGAAAAATCTGAAGTTAGAGGTCAAGCAAATCACATTTTGGACAAAACCCATGTGTCAGAATCCTTCAATCCAACAAGTTTTACGCGGTTCTAGTAAAATAGACCCCTCAAAGCTAAATTGTGAGGGTAAAAGTGGTTAAAAAACTTGTTGTTGGCCATTTGTTCCAAGTCGAATTGAGACGTTGAGGTTAAAATCATGGAGTGGTGGTCAAAAGAGGGAACACTGGCTTCCCCAAGCTCAACGATGACTCCTCCACATTAATCTTGTCGTCAATTTTCTAAGGGAACCACCACATTTACTAAGTCGTCGATAAAAAGTGAGACGGTGGGTCAAATGAAGATGTGTGGGGTCAAACTAGCCAACAACATTATTCCAAGTGAATTAGTCCTCCAAGTTAGTCGTTTGCACATCCAACAAGGTAAATCGCCCCCCCACTCAAACAAATCAATGCTAAATTAATTAAATCGGCCCTCTGTCATAGCCGTGGAGCATCCAAGTCTGTCATTGGTCAAAGGAAAATTGAACATTGGAGAATAGATGCCAAAAATAAATAGTTCGACATTTATCTCAAGCAAAACAATGCCAAATAATTAAATTGGCCCCTAAATTAATTCAACCTAACTATTCTAGATTGGATTCATATTCAACCTGGGGTCATTCTGAGGTATCTAGGTATCCCTTTTTGAGTTGCTTGTCGTCTATAGCCATGTGGGATTGGTGTCTTCAGAGGCTCTAGATCAAACTACATGTCTAACATCATAAGTATCTTTCCTTTTGCTAGGAAGTTGATTTTTGTTGGATGCCTTCTTCAGGCTTCTCACTTTTATTGTGCTTCTTGTTGGTTCCTTAGCAGGACTCAATTTCGACGGTTAGAGCATATTTTGTAGATCTACTTGTAGTCTAAGTATGGTGGTCAAGTTTTCCATTGGTAACTTGAGATGTTTGTACTATGCCTAAGGATGAGGGGGTTCTGGGCCTGATTGATGTTGTGACTCAGGGAAGTATCCTTGTAGCCAAGTGTGTGGTGAGGTGTTTGGTGGGTTTTGCCCCTTGGCAAATTATGTTTCAACATTGGTTGATGATTGCTTAGCACATTGGTCAAAGGGACCTTTGGGTTATGTGATATTATTTCTTGCCCCCACTTGTTTTAGGTCCTTGACTCTTCTATTTTTTGGAGTATTTGGTTAGCATGGAGGGTTGTCTCAAGTTTGGTCTGTTGGCATTGGGAGGGTTGTAGAGTAGGGTGGGATTTCGCTAGTTGTCCCAGTTGGAGTTGGCATGTCCAGGGGTCCTGTTTTGCGGAGATGCCTTGTTTTCAAGCTTGTAGGTTGAGCAAGAAAGGCATCTTCTTTTGGAGAGATTTGTGGGACCCTTCATCTCATAGTTGGAAGTATTGGCATTGAGGATCCTTATTTCGGAGGTTGAGCTTTTCAAAATGAATATTGGGATGCATGGGCCTTTTTGGAGAGATTGGGGATGGAGTTTTGGTTGCTCTCTTTTGCAGTATGATTCCATACGTTTGTATTCAATTCTTGATTCGCAACACCTGTTGTCCCTAGTTTTCAATGCGAGATGGGCATCCACTGATGCGAAAGAGAGATGGGTGTGTCGACTACACAATGTGTGGTTTGTTTGACTATCCTATAAGTTGTTGGTTTTTGCAGCTTGCTTGGTTGATAATCTACTTGGGGATCCCATCTGAGGTTTGGGTGGCTAAGAGTGGGCTCTTAGATGGGTTATGTCTGGTTTGTCACTGTTTGGAGATGGTGAAGCAGATATTTCGGGAGTTTGCATTTGCCAAGATTTGTTGGAGTTATGGGGTGGATTAGTATTTAGTTATTTTTTAGGACATGCTACATTGGCACGTTGTAGTTTTTGGAGATGATTGTTTTCTTGTTCGTATTGTTTTCTCTGGGATTTGGCATTGTTTACGGATTTCAATGTTATATGTCCTTTGGAAAGTTAGGTGTAAGTTTGTCTTTGAGAGTGACTGTAGCTCAATCTCTACTCTCCGTTCTTTGTGGCAAGATGAGATCTACCCAATGTTGCCAGAGTGCGGAGTGGAGCGGGAGTGTTTTTAGGGAGTGGAGCGTCGAGAGCGTTATTTTCAAAAAATCCTCGGGAGCGAAGCGTTCCGGGAGCATCTATTATATATATATATATATATATATATATATATATATACATTTTTATATATATTGCGTTTATATTAAACAAACATGCAGAAAGAGATTA
>JZKD02S1831438.1:1126290-1146780 GCA_000966675.3 Picea glauca | reverse complement strand
CCTACAGACAGTCATCTCTGAAGAAGAGTGGGGCCGAGAAGCTCAAGCCCAGATTTTATGGTCCTTACAGGATCATGCGCCGAGTAGGCGAGGTTGCTTATGAGCTAGAGCTTCTTGAGGGGAGCAAGATTCATAACGTGTTCCACGTGTCTTGCCTAAAAAAGGCAGTGGGACAAATTCATTAGCACATCAGAGGAGCTTCCCCCGTTGGATGAGGAGGGATAGTTGGAGTTAGTTCCAGAGGAGGTTTTGGAGTTTCGGGAGCGGAAACTGAGGAGCAGGGTCATCAGAGAGTGTTTGATCAGATGGAGAGGGCTTCCAGTAGAGGACGCTACTTGGGAGAGCGAGCAGGGGTTGCAACACCCTGGATTGGTATTGCTTGACGACAAGCAATTTCGGGAAGGGAGGACTATAATGTCCCTTTCCAAATAGGAGCTCCATAGAGGAGGCTTAATGGTCTAAACCGCCTCGTTAGACTATAGCCAGGGCCAAAGAGGGGTAAACAGGGTTACTAGAGGTCACTCCAGTCACAGGTGTTATATTTAGAAAGTGACATTGAGCTAAAAAGGGTTAAAAGCGCTTTTAAGTCATTATGAGCTAAAAATAGAAGTCAACAGTGAATTAGGGTGTCAACAGTGATTTAGGGTTTTGGAAGTCAACAGTGAATTAGGGTTTCCGCATGATTTAGGGTTTTGGAAAGCTATAAATGAAGGGTTAGCGACCTAATTCATCATTATGTAGATTATGACTTGTCATTGAGGAGAAGAGGCGCATCTCAGGAGAGATAGTTTAGTGTATTCCAGGAGTAAGACACTAGTTGGATGATTTCGGTGTTGAAAGACACACCCTAGTCACCGAGAAGATCATCCAGGTCTTCCATCATTCTTTTGATTTCGCAGTGCTCCCATATTCCGGGTATTATCTTTTAGTTGCTTATTTGTATTTCGGCTAAGATCCTTTGTTTGTTGATCTAGTCGAGTATTGTCAGTTTATTCAGCCACATTCGACCATTTTGTAATCCACAGAGATATCATAATACAAACTTTGCAGTCCTTTGTCGCGTTTATTATTTGTATGATCATTTATATGCTCTAAATCTTTGATCCTACACACACATTAGCAGCGTTTCCTAGACTAGCCAAGTTAGGAACATAACACACTTATTGAAGAGGAGTCATGTGTTGTGAGAAACACTGCACCACTAGCAGAAACACCAATAACATTGATGAAATGTTGGTTTCTAATACTTGCCCAACCATCCGATACAATGGATACCCCAACCTCTGACCATTCATTTGTAAACCGTGAAAGACCGGCTTGAATTTTTGCTTTTTCCTTGTCAAGTAACACAGTTTTAACTTTCTCATAGTTGGGGCTCTTGTATCCTTTGGGGGATTTTTCGTTGATGGCCCTCACCATGTCACGCCAATAGGGGGAGCGAAGGACATTGAATGGGACACCACAAGCATAGAGAAACCGTGCCACTTTTGCATCCACCTCATCCCTACCTCTAGTATCAAAGAAATCTCCTATTGTTCTTCTAGATGTAGAGGTTGTAGAACCACAAGGAGATGGAGATGTGCCACCAAATCTAGATGAGGCATCATCATATTGAAGCTTTCGTTTTTCACCATGCTTTCTTTGTGCAACTTCCTCTAGATTTATGTATATTTGTCTTTGTTCTTTGGATATGTTAGGGCAAACATTAATCCCAAGGGACCCCTTATTGTCATCACTCTCCATTATACCACAAAGAAGCCTTCTCACACAGGTATATGAACCGGTATAAGGTTTTCCTTGAAGACAATCACGAGGACAAAAAAATTTAATGGTTCCACCACCTCTCCCCGCCTCAAGTTTTGTTACAAATTTCCACAAGGATGTCAATGAAGCTTTCCCACCTTCATTGTCCTCTTCATTGCTCTCTTCATCCTCTTCAAACCCTCCTTCATCTTCAAACCCTCCCTCATCTTCATTCTCTTCTTCCCTTTGATGCCTAGCGCCCGACAAGACCATGAGAACCCAAAATGGAATGATAAACCAAAATAAAATCATTTTCCTCAAGCTTTAGATGAACAACTTGCAATAAAATGAGGGAGAAGAAGGAATGGGAAAGAGTAGGAGAGGAGGAAAAACCATAAACAAATTTAACCCAAGGAAATGAGAGAGTTGGGGTTTGTGCTTACCTCTTTAGGTCTTGAATCTTGCAAGTTGAAACTTGAGATAGATGGTTGCCTTTGTTCTCTCCTCCAAGCTACTCTTTGTTCTCTCCTTCAAACTCCTATTTTCTCTCTCTTCCAAGCTCCTCTTTGTTCTCTCCCCGAAGCTCCTCCTTGTTCTCTTCTTCAAGCTCCTCTTTGCTCTCTCCTCCAAGCTCTCACAAATCTACACTCTCCTTCAAGCTTTCCTTTGCTCTCTCCTCCAAGTTCAAGCAAACACAAATAGAAACAATGAGGAAATGAGAGAGGGAAAATATCTTTTATTCCCTCCTCACTTTCCCCTAACCCCTCCCTAACCACACCCCACACTCTAACCCAACTCAAAAATTAAAAAAAAATGAGTATTTTTTTTGTTTTTCGTGGAAGCTCATGGGCCCTACGTGAAGCGATCGAGGAGCGTTAAGGAAGCGACCCTCGGAGCGAGCTTCCAAAATCTGGAAGCCAACTTCTGCATTTCAGAAGCTCGCTCCGAGGTGCATCGCTCCCATGCTGGCAGGGAGTGAGATTTTGCACCCCAGAGCGAGCTTTTGAAATTCAGAAGCGGGCTTTCGGATTTCTGAAGCTTGCTCTAGGGGTCACTTCCATGGAGAATCCGCTCGGAGCGGGGCTTCGAGGGTGGAGTGACGACGGGTGGCGCTTCCAACAACATTGGATCTACCATAAACTCCTAGTGAAGGGCACTTTGTTGATCAAACATGCCCAATCTCTTGATCAACCAACTTATTCCAATTTTTTGTTTGCTTTAGTTATGCTACAAAAGAGGTTATGAGGTCCATTGTATATACCCTTCCATTTTTTGCATTTTCATTTGTAAATTTTTTGTGTAAATCTGTTTATGTATTTTTCAAAAATAAATTGTAGGAGGTGTAAATTAGTCATGTCAAAAGTTCAATGCAAATTAGATTTTACCTTTTGAGTTGTGTTAACCTCACCAATTGTGATGATTTTGGTACCTACATAAACCACTGCAATTGCCAATCATCACCTATACTTCTAATTTAAAGATTTGGATCATAGGGGTTTCTTTTGAATACAAATCCTATAAGATGTGTGTCATTTGTTATATAGTAGTGTCTTGAAGCTTGTTTCAAACCATAAATTTCTTTTATTAGCTTATACACCACTCTCCTTACTTGCTACTTGAAACCCCTATAGATGATATATATACACTTCCTCCTTGAAATCACCATTGAGGAAAGCGCTCTTTAGATCCATTTGATAAACTTTCTAGCCAAAGTATACTGCCATCATTGTAACCATGCGAATTGTTACTAACTTCGTTGTTTGAGTGATTGTTTTCTCATAATTCACTCCCTATTGTCGTGGAAAACTTGTTGTAACCAACCTTGCCTTATGTTTGTTCGACAAACTACCGCTTATATTTTTTTTGTAAACCCATTTGCAGCAAATGAACTTACTCTATAACTGGACTGAGTCCAAAATATGTAAATATTTGTATTATCCCTTGCTACTTTATTAAGGGACTTAGACCAAAGATGCTAGCTATATTCTTGAGGGAGGTACTAGAACTCAAGAGATAGATTTTGCAGGGTCCACCCAAAACAAACCTTGTCAGATTGATTACTTTTTTCTTCCCTCCCGATCTTGACAATAGAGCACTATAAGTGACTCGTAGTACCCCACGCGACATCAACTTCTAGATGGGTGAAGCCTCACATCTCCTCTAGATCAACAACTAGCAGAATGGTTCCCATTAGAGTTCATATCCTACTAAATTCGTCGAACACAAAGTATTACCCATTAGAGTTCCATCTCAAGCTTCTTTTAAACAACCTTGAGTGTTAGGTGAGTTTTAGTAGATGATGGTGTCTGCCCAAGATATCATAGCCCAAACGCCTTGGGGTCTCTCCAGATTCTTTAGATAACATTATCAAACTTCACGTTGGTCCCTTCTCATCGACGAGGGGTGACAGGGCTCCCCTCCCTCCACCCCTACTTGTATTTCCATCTACAATGCGGATATTGAGTTAGGGCCTTGTTGTTATATCTAGCCCCTGCTCCTCTTTCTCCTTTTGACATTACTTGATCTTGATCTTCCATGCATTCCTCATGGATTGGTTAGTTTAGCTTACTTTATGCTTTTAGAGTAGCCCTAGGCACTCCTGCAAGTGCTTATTATTGATTGTACTTATTTCTTCAGTGTCGTTGACTGACCTTTTTGGTCATTTGCTTGACATTAATATATTTATCTCATCTTCCCTTTTGCACTTTTCCTAGCTCTTTGTAAATAATTTATAAAATACTTGGTCAAACTTTATCATTTGCCTACAAATGTATATTTTATTATCCTTCTACCTAACTCCATGACAAATCAAACAAATAGTAAAATATTGGAGTAGTTAGATTCCTCCTCAATCCATGGTTGACCATGTCACAATGTGGACACAATTCTCTCAAGGAGAACTCGCCCTCATCCAAAAATAGGAAAGAGATTACATCAAAAAGTCTCCAAGAGAGGGTGTACAACTAAAAATAGGCATGATAACTAGATCAACACGCAAGAGGTCCACAAGAATTCACCCTCTAAGAATGGATGCATGCAAAATATGATAAAATAATCTTCAACCTAGGAGGATGTGCTCAAGGGTCCACCTAGAAGATCTCACAAAGTGCACCCTCCAAGGTGCATGAGAGATATAACAATAAAATAATCCTCCTTGGAGAATGCTCCATAACCAACATAAAAAAATAGCAAGTGGTCCATAAAATGCATGTAACCATTCCACAAGTGTGAATCCCAAGGAAACTCACTCCATAGATGAATGTTCAAGGTGCCAAGTAGATGGAGTGCTAATCCAAGTGGACATCAGTGGCCACCCACCTCTTCCATTGAGTCAAAATGGTCCTCCATCTTGGTAGCTTTTTTATCTATAGTTTTTCAGGTCCTATACTTCCAAGGCCGTTTGAAGTCCTTAAACGATGTTTTTGGCCATTCAAGGACCTGGGGTGGCCATGGCCTTCCCAGGCTTGCCAACAATTGTACTTCTTAGTTAGATCTTACCAACAAGCTATTGTGTGCCCCAAATGGAGATTGTATGCAAAATTTGTGCCCCCATAAAGTTGGTATATCAATTAACCACCTTGAGGCTCGCAATCCTTTTGGCGCTTCATCTCCTAAGGTTAGGGTTTTGGAACTTTAGGGTTTTTCCCTCTTAGGGCTTAGTACGTTAGGTTAAAAGGCTATTTTCGGCCTCTTGTAATGTCTTCTTGCGAATGAGCGTAGCTGACACCTCTCTTCAAATATAAGCTACCACCATTCTAGCTAATTTGTATTGCTTTGCAGTTTACAATCCTTTCCTATTTCATTCAATAATAGAATTTGGGTTTCACTATATCACTGTGCTCTCTGGAATATTTATGTGTGTGTGTTTTCATTCATATTCCTACCTTTCGTTTTGTTCTCTATATAATCCAGATTAGTGGTATCAGAGCAATTTGCTCTTTGTTGTTTCTTGGTGCATGTCCCCGACGAGCTTAGGGTATAAAGAGTTGGGGCTCAAGGTAATTTTACTCGGGGAAAACCACTCTCGCTGGCCCAAGTGACCTCCCATGGTAGAAGAAAAGAGAGATGGTAGAGCAAGAGATCCTATCAAGTTGTTGCTCAAGGAAGCCCTCGCGAGACAGAGGAATGAGATGATGGAGAATTTCTCCTAGATCATTCGATGACTGCCAACAACAGTCGAGGCACCTTTAGCAAGCAACCATTTTGAAGGTGCGACACCCTTCAAGGTACAAGTTAACTTTTATATCCCTTTATTTGAAGGCCGAATAGATGTAGATGCTTTGGAGAAATGATTAAATCTAATAGAGGGTTGTTATTATGTTCAAAATTTTTTCGACATCAAAAAGATCACCTTCACTCTCCTCAAATCCGTTCCCCATGTCAAATATTGGTGAGAAAGTTACTGGTGTGGAAGATTGTGTATTATGGACCCTTAGACTTGTTAGTTAGCAATGATCAGTTTTTCTAGACTTGATTCTCACTTCCTTTCATCCTGGATAAGATTGGGGGACTTGAGGTGAACCTATTGAGACAAATGATTTACAGGAGCCAGGTTCATTTTAGGGGTGATCACACATTGTAGGGCTTGTCCGCCCATGGTCATGCGCACCTATGTCATTACCCACATGGTCATTGTCTTATAGTCTGTATGCATCCCTTGGCCATGGTGTATTTATCATTTTATAGTTCTCAACATGATAGTCTCACAATTCACAACTTTCACATCTTTTGAGGCAGTGCACGAATCTTGGTGTACGGAATCTCGGGCTCGAAAATACAACAGGGGCTCAGATGGATTGTCTTCATGTATTCTTGACATGCCACGTTGAAATTTCGAAAAGAGGTTGGGTTATAAGCAGAAAATCGGTTGCCAAAGGGTCACACAGGTATGTTTATGGGTAAATGTGGCATAGGAGGGCCACTCCACAACATGCCAGGATAATTTTAGTGGCAAAGGTGAAGTAAAGCTCATTCCAAACAAAACCCATGTGGCAGAATGTTTTTAGTCTGAGAAATTGTACGGGGATCTAGTTGAGCATGACAAAGTTAAGTTAATGAGGGGGTCACCCCCTTTACATTCTAACCATGGTGAAGACCATATCATATTACAAAAGGGCCATCCCTTTATTATATATATTATAAGGTATTAAGTGATAAAAGGAAAACCCATCGATTATGTAAAAGCCCCCCCTTATCCAAAGTCTATGGTAAAAAAGTGAGTGGAGAATGATGTCACAGTCCACCACTTCACTTAATGTTTGTCTTATATGAGGAGTCCATCGAACTATGCAAAATATATGGATTTGAGTGAGCCATGGTAAAAGGGGCATGAGTAAAAAGTGGTTATAAAGTGGACATATATAAAAGGGGCCGATTTAATTATTGAGTATAAAGTGGTTATAAAGTGGACATAGCGTCTCGATTGACCTTGATGAGACCGCTAAATTGGTCGGTAACATTGCCCATCCACCAACCAAGATGATCATATCTGTGAAAAGAGGGCTCATTTGTCCATCGTCCAAAGTCCAAGAGATGTGAGAGGGCGAGTTTGAATGTGTCAACTCATCAGGTGAGCCAACGCTTTGCATCACATGTGCCATGTCTTGTTATAAATGCACAATGTCTTGGGTGAAAGCATGGGACATCCTCCAAAGGACCATGTCAGGTGCACCCAAATCAATCAAAGCCATAGAATCAAGTAAGACCAACAATCCCAAGGTTTAAGAGTCCTTAGAAACATGCAAAGTAGGTCATCACTTAATAGTAAATACAGAAGCCACATAAACAATTCACATTAGGTATCCCCTTCAAACTTCACATTAGTTGAAGACTTTATGCAATTTGGAAAGTTTAGGTATGGGAGGGCCATTAAAAGATCCTATTAGGTGTGCCAGTACCCACGTAGAGGGATATTTCCCGAGAAACCCATCTAAGTGTAAGCATGGTGGATGGAAATGTGCTAGGTTGACTTCATGGTGATGGAGTCATTAACGTGCAATGCATCGTAATTGGTCCATCTTCATGAGTGCCTTTGTAAGTTTGTAGAGGGAGTGCTTGCTGCTTGAGATACCCTTTCCTTGGTACTTTTTGCATTCCAAACCCCTTATCTTGCCTTTTGATATTCTTTTACTGCATTGCAAGTCCCCTTTTCAGGTATCAAGCACTTATTTTTTCTTTTACCGAGATAAAGTCTTTCTTATGGTTATGCATTTAGTGCATTAGGAATAGGGGCGATTACCGTTAGAGGGGGTAGAGCTCAAGCTGACCTTATGCTTTTGAGTTGGTCATTTATTGTCCCGTTATTCTTCTTTCTTTTATAGCTTTCTTTTTTTTATCATTTTTTCTAGCAGCTGCATCAACCTCGACATTCTAGCCCTTCTTCTCATAGAAGAATGAACCATGGGCCTTTTTAGTGTACATGTAACAACCATACTGAAGTTTATTACATTGCAAAAGGCTCTAGGATGGAAGATGTTAAGTATGGGGGGTAACGATACGTTACCCTTATCAAAGCTCCTAGTAGTACCCCTGTTCCCCAATAGTGACAACACGGGACTAGGACACTAATAATGGCCACTGAGGTGAAACAAGGAAAAAAGAATAACTTCTTGAGCTTATGATCCATTATCCAACTTCAACCCATGATTCTCACTCACATGCCAAATGCATTAAATATGACACTATACATGAAACAAGGACTAATGTACCTCATAATGTGTCGAGCCACCCTCTTCCAATGAACAATGTCAATCGGGTGTGATGAGCTGTGCTGATGAGGAATGAGGCATATGAAGTGCTGACGGGCTGCTGCCTATGAGAATACTGATCATCATCATCATCAGGATCACTGTCTTCATTGCGGGCCATGAGACATGATCTCCTCTAGTTACCCCTAGGTGAGAGGGGCTAACGGTGCCTAAGTGTATTTAGCTTACTGCTGTTGTAGTGACAATTAGAAGTTAGGCAACAGAGATATATGGCAAGTTTCAATTACTCTTAACACTTAATGGGATCACATAAACCATCAACCTTTAGAGCACATTGATTATGTGTATTCAGGACAGATTGTAACCATGAAAAAGTAATGATCCATAGGTTTGTTTAGTGCATTCTAAAAAATTAAACAGTGAACAATCCCATATATTGACAGCAAGAGCACTGTGTAAGCATTCGATCATATGAACTGTGCAAATAAATGCACCAACAGAGAAATATTGAACTTTGGAATGTGTTTAGAACATGTTTGGGTTATGTCCAAGAGTTATTTTATGCATGTAATTACTGTTTGTTCAAGATCCACGCTGCATTATTGTGTTCTCTGCATAATACCGGCAGGAAACGTTTAAGAACAGGGTTGAGAGACATCCAGTCGTTTCACTAAAGACCAAATTGTTTCACAAGCCTTTGCATCTATTTGTTTGGAGATTGCTTAAGATTGTGTGTGTGCTCAAATGTTGCAAATAAAATTAGGCTTACACCAAACGTTAACCTCAGATGTTAAGCAAGTAAACCAAGATCCCGAGAACAAATTTTAGAACATGCAATCAACAGAATAGCATCAAGTCGTCTTACTTAGGGTTCCATTATATTATGTGTTTATGTGAACAATGTTATGATATTTGACGATGCCACAAATTACCCAAATAATATATTCAACGTCCAAGCAATGTAAACCCTTTGTGGCAAGATCAAACCTAAGAGCACATAAAATATTTGCTTAATCTTTAGAGCACTTCAACCAGTTAAGGCATTGACTTGCTAGATGCATCAATTTGTGCTCACAATCATGGCAAGATGTTGCAAAGAGATGATTAGCATACCACACATTGACCATGAAAGTAAATGGAGTAAACTTAGATCATGAATGAGCAAAGCGTTTCATTATGTGTAGCTTCGATTCCCTTAATTTAAGTGTTGTAACTCAAATGTTGCAATTTTAAACACGAAACCTTTGTCAATGGAAATGAGTGATAGCAAGTTCAATGCTAAACCATGTGTTTTCCAAGCATTAACAAGATAAACTCAAACAAGATGTGTGAGATTAAGCACCAGAGAGTTATTTGCATGAAGTTGGTTAGATCCACAAAATAACAAATTATAATCAAGATCCAGGATCCAAAATTTCAGCTAGGTGAACTGGCTTACTTATGTCAACGTAGGATGGATATAGCATGAAGAAAATTGTTAGCACAAGTGAGATCCAAAATAAACAAGATACAACAACTAAATTCAGATCTTGGATCTAACAATCTAGCTCTATGAATTTAACCTTAAAATCCTAGATTGCAAAAAAACAAAAAAAGGAAAGTTAAATTAAGAAAAAATTATGAGAGAAAGGAAATTAAAGACCCATGCCTAAATCCTATTGGGCCAAGGGGTCAACCTAGCAGTCCTTGAGGCTTGGTTCTTGCAATGAATCTTGGGATTCTAGGCAACCCTAGGGCATACTTAGAAAATTCCCCCAAGAAGTCTTGGATGTTCCAAGCTCTAGATGGTGATAGGAGTGTGTTACCAACTCCTTAAGTAACAAGGGGTAGTCTCTAGTTAAGCATGGACAACTAAAGACTATAAAGAAGTATCATTACCTTATCAAGATTTTCCACTGTAGCACTTTGCTCCTCTTGTGGTTTCTTTCTAGTTTTCTCAATCCACCTTCACCTGTTACAATCAAGACACTCTTTCTGGATCCCTTACAAGAAATTACTCAAGAAAATATTAAGCCAAACTATTAGCGCAAATAGAAATGAGTCAAATGATATCTCTTATTCTCCAAACTCTCGTTACAAATGATATCAATGCATTCTTTATATCGGAGAGGCGCCATCCTCAAACTATGTATGGAAATAATGGGTTGGGACAAGATACAATGAGCATAAGAAACCAAGGGCCAAAATCATGTTCCCAAGTGAAACCATGGGAAAAATACACTAGTGGTTACATAAAATTCTGTAATGGAGGGTTGCCCTCGTAAAATAGTGAAGATACAACAAATAATCCACATGTGTGGTCCATAGAAGTATAGGTAGAGGTGCGCCCTCCTCAAAAGAAACCAACGTCCTCATGATCTAGTCAAACATGGGTCCAAAAGTGAGGCGCCCTCATAACAAACTCCATGGAATGAGGGTCCAATATGTATGAGTGAAGAATAGTCAACCAAAGATGAAGTGCACCCTTTTAGAAGGAGAGAGAAGTGGCACGTGTGACCTAAATGAAGTGCCTCATCAAATGTGCATGGTCCATGAGGCAACAATCGCCTGTAATGTGTAGCTTAAGTGGGCCTAATGGTTAAGGACATGTGTTTTCTCCTTGGAGGTCACAGGTTCAAAACCGATGGGGGGTAGAAGTTGTACATGTATGATTAATGTTTGGCCCATCGTGACGAGGCTCAAAGGGTAGGCTCCCCCCTTGAGTCTAACCCCCTTATGGGAGTGTTGCCAAGATGTCTTGGCCCTTGCCAAGTCACAAGTTCTTGCTAGTACTGGCTTGCGGGCTATCGGTGCTAGCTACACACCATTTTTCTCTGTTAAAAAATAACCACCTGTAACCAACTATAGCTAACTAGTCCATCTCTGTAACCACTTGTAAGAACCTAGTTGATGTCTCCAACTACCTCAACAACCTCTTGCATGTGGTCCATGAGAAAAAATAATGCACACGTGTGGGAAATATGATCCCTTTTGCCTTTTTTTTTTTTTTCTGTTCATTTTATTGAAAAAGTCTCTTTTTCTTTAGATATTCTTAGACAAGCATGGGACTAGGGGCATTGGCCTCATAGCGAGGTGGCATAGCTCAAGCTTTAATATTTTTGGCTTTTAACTTTATTAGCTCTTCACCTCTAGCCTTTTTTGGCTTTATTGACTTAGGCTTTCTCAATTAGACCTTTATGGTGACAATTGATAAGTCAAACATGATTGGGAATAGATTTTCTATGGATGAAATGGGGAAAATGGAAAGTGTTAATTATGGTTAGGATGTGGAAAGCACCACCTCAACCAATTTCCTAGTAGTACAAACTGCCTCGATAAATGATGACACTTCTAAAGGAAATTTATTTCCCCCATGGTATGATGAGGCAAATAATAAAACTATAAATGTTATGAAGTGTTATTGGATCTCATTTCAATGCTTACCACTTTCATAAATAACTCAGAAGCTATAACAACACATCCAAGTACAACACCAATGCATGGAATATCATATAGAGCATAATGAAAACCATAATGTACCATCCATAAGTGCATCTGTTCTCTGAGGAGTGAGGGAGGAGATCTGATATACCATGGTTGAGCTAGCACAATCACATATTTGAAGGAGAAAATGAGAGAATTGCTTGAGTCTGGAGAATATGACCAATAGAGCTCATGTAATCACCAAACAACACCCTGTTGGGGTGCCTCTGGAAGTAGTTACCTACCTTTGTGGGGGCAACAAGGGGTATATCATTTTTTATGCGAGGCTTTCATTATGCACTCTAATTTCATATGTTGATTTTTGTATTAGGAAACCATTGTAGCATGTTATGATTGCCTTGTAATGAACTATGCTTCATTTGGATAGAGTAACGTGAGGATTTTATCTCGCTTATTTCTATTGTTGTTATGTTAACCTCTCATCTAATAAACCCAATTTTTGCTAGATTAACATAACCACACTTTCATGACAATGCTTAAGAATGGTACCCTTAACTTTCCAAGGTAATTTTCTGCTATAACTGTTGATGTTTTGGTAGATGCGGGAGGTATTCCCTCCTAGACAACTTTTATTAGAGAAGAAGATTCCAAGAAGTCAAAGGAAGACCATTGAACAGTTGAAGAACACCCCGAAAAAGAATAAAGTGAAATAGAAGACCAAAGAAGAGAAGTCGGCCCACAGAAATAATAAAGTAAAATTGAAGACCCATAATAAGAAGTCGGCCCTAGACAGGGGCCCAGATTAGTATAAATACAAGTCTGGGTCAGTTCATTTGTACAAACAGAGAATTCTCCTTTTGGAGTGCGCACTAGGTAGCTGCAGCAGTTTCACTATTTCTGGTCTCTGGTTCTCTTGGAGAGTGCGCCCCACTTGGGGAAGGATATTCTTGGTGGATCTTGGTGATTTCTCTTGTGCGCTACCTCTAGAGGAGTCGCGCTAAGGTTGTGTGGTGCTAAGTTTAAAAATACATCAAAGAGGAGTCGCGCTAAGGTTGTTGATGAGCGTTATCTGATCTATTTATGAGTAATCCATATAGGACTGTAAACAATAAATGAATAATAAGATATAAGATATAATGAGATGATTACAATTGAGAATGAGGGCTTGTTTATATACCCACGCAGGGGTGCCCTTTACCAATAGTCATGTCCTTTGAGACATGACCTTTCATTATTAATAATTATTATTTATTAATTATTATGTTATGAATATCTATGATATATGTATATTTATGTTCATAACAGTGAACCAAGTCATTGAAATCAGATCGGTCCGAGTCAATCCGAGTCCGAGTCGATGTCCGGTTCCGAGTTTAAAAACTATGGATGTAACCACCTCTAGATCTAGATATGCTCTGACATTGACAACTCGTCAATAGATAAGGATGACAACTCATAAAGAGGTGATCTAGGACTTTGTGATTGTCTAGGGACTCACAGGCCAAGACTCATCGCTTTTTATCAATCACAAATCATCTTTTTGCCTGAAAGATCACATCAAAAAATGGACCGTGGTTTGTGATCTCACTTACTAGAAACAGATCTTTACTTAAACCGAGAATGTAAAATATATTCTTAAACATGAGGGTCTCACATCTCATCTTGACTTGCACATTTCCACATCCTTTTACAAATTTCTCTCTCATGTCACTCAAAATCATTGTTTCTGATTTGGTTTTGTCTTCCATAAACCCAACAAACCAATCACTCGCGTAACTCATATGCTTAGATGCTCCATAATCGAAAATCCAATCTGCTGAGTTACCTCCCATTTGAGAAGGTACAAAAGCATAAAATATGTCCTCTTCATGTTTGGCAAAATTACCTTGGTTCTTTCCTCTCTGCTCATGGTTCTGCTTCTCATTCCAGAATCTTTCCTGCAGTGCTTAACGTGGCCATATTTCCCACAATAAAAGCACTTTATTATATTTGAATTGCCCACCTGTTTATAAAGCCTTACTAGAAAATTTAAACTGCCAATTATAAAATTAAAGTAAGGTAAGGCGTTGTTTACTCATAAAAATCAAAAGGAGTACATAAGTTTCAGACTTGGAACTTGTTGGTTAGAACCTTGATTGAAAAGAGAATTGAAGGGTCTTCACATGAAATTTTCAAAGCAAACTTTTAAGGTATGCGATTGCCAGAATGAAAAGAAAATCTTTCGAATGAAGTTGATTGCTTAAAATGGGAAATAGCAAATCATTAAAAGATAAATGAAACTTGAAAACAAGAGATTAAACAAGAGAAGCCAAAAATTAAATAGACAATATACGATAATTTTATAAATATCGACGAGTGATACAAAAATTAGGTCAATGGGACTCAAAACTACAATCAATAACAACAAATTGTGGGAGTGCTAGGGTAGGGCTACTCTTGTAAACTAAATAATGAAGATATTGATGAATTTCTATCAAGAAAAGATAAGAACAATTTTAGTTAAAAAACAAAAATGATACTCTTTTTTTCAAGTTAACAAATTCTGGGGGAAACCGCCTGGGCACTTCCCCTCATTCTGAGGATGGTACCCAGCGTAAACCCTATATTCTTCAGGGCATAAGGCCAGGTAACAACTCATAAATAGATCATATAACGCTCATCAACAATTGGCTCACTAAGAGCAAACATGTCACAAAGTGGGATTTGAACACTCAATCGACATGAAAAATGATACCTTACTCAAAGAAGTTAAACGATTTAAAAAAAGGAAAATGATTTTTTTATAAGTTGAAGTGCAATTTATTGACAAAAAATCGTTTATAGAGACTATTAAATACGAAGATCAAATTGTTGATATCAATGCAATTTTATTCATTGACAAATCAACTGAAGTATCTGATGGAGATATTGATACCACCCAACATAAGATTAATGAGGAATGTTCTAAAATTCAGATCAAGAAAAAGCCTTTGACAATTGAACCTTTGTCAACTCAATCATGAGAGCTGTCAGTCTAAAATGAGAATTTATCAACTTTGAACAAAGACAACATGCCGATACATTCTAAAGAATCAAATTTTAATACATCTTCTTGAAGATGTACTTGGATTCATGATAAGAGAAGTTTCATTCAAGAATCTTATCAACAGATATTTTTGATAAAAGTCAACCCGAGATGGATTGTTGCTTGCACAATGCATCAATATTGCTCTGGTCTTCGATAATCCTTTCGCCTTGTTTCCTCTTGCGCATCAAGGACAAAGCCATCCTAGAGGGGAGGGCATTTAATATAGGCGTAGTCTAAATGTTCTACCTTTTGGACTTTTCTGGCAACCATCACTGGAACCCGGATATACAATTCTTGGTGAAATTGCAATTTTCTGTTGCTTAAATTGCATTGTTGAATGCATAAATGGATTCAGTGTCCAGAAAAACCCCTGGAACACTCAGATTATACAGACTCGTCAACTCAAATCTGCAATTCCAACAATTCCTGGCCAGATTTCAGGCAAATTGGTTGGAAAAAATGCCCAGAAAGAGTCCAAAACATAGAATGTTTAGACCGCGTCTTTAATATACCTAATTACTATTATTTATACTTGTGACTTAATAATTCTTATGCAGTCTTTTCCATTAGGGTAGTCATGCATCTTATGTCCTATATATATAACAGTGTCCTTGACTGCATATCACCATATCTTAACTCGTACCTTTTATATATTTTTTTCTGTCTTTTTGGCTATTTGGCCTTTTGCTTTTTTTACCTATGGCACAGTGTGACTATCATAAGGTGCAGGTGCATCACATTTACTTGTGTACATAACAGCTTCATTCTCATCCTCTCAGTACATACTTCCCTCCAAACAGAATTTTAGTCACACCAGTTTCTTACCTTAACTTTACCTACTGTCACCAACCATAATTGGGAAATCCCATGCTTATTCCAGACCACTGCCGCCATCAAATGTTGTGTAAAATTCCCCATGTTAGTGATCTAGAAGAACATTGAGATGGAACGAAACAAGAGGCAGAGTTGTAATGTCATTCACTGATGATATTGTACATCGGGATGGATACAGTTGGCAGAGATGCTGATGTATAACCAAGTGAAGTGCACTGAAAGAGATTGATCAGAGTTTATAAGTATCCTAGAAAACACTCTGTAGTGGGATGATGATCTGTAAAGTTTTGGAGGGGATGTTTATGGAACAGGAGGCACTGGTTTGGAGATGACATTACATGGCGATGGTTAACATGACATAAAGATATAATTATGTGAAAATCTGACTAGCAAATGAAAGAGTGGAATCCTACATTTGATTTTTATAATCATGTGCATTTCTGTTTTGTGCTTATACTCTCTCTGCTAAATTTGCAGGGCATCCTTGAGAGGTATTTGGGTTTCAAGAGCATTCAAAGCAATACACATGTCAAAAGAAGAGCCCATTTTTCCTTCATCAAGTGCATCTGGCAAACTTTGCGGTGAAGCAATTGGAAAATCTACTCATGAAATTGTTGATATTGAAAGGAAGAACGAAGTCAAAGATGCCGTATCCATGATTCAGAGCAGTGATAAATATGAGGCTAGCATCTTTCGGAATCATTTCTTATTGTCATTCCGTGAGTCTAGACTCTATACTGCTTTCAGTGTTTCCTAAATATGTGTATGTACATGTGTTCAGGACATGAATAAACCCTTTGCAGGAGTTCAACAGGGATTAAGTGAAGTTGGCATTGTAGACAGTTTGGTGGACTTGAAGGATGATGATAGCTTAACAAAGTTGACGGTTGCAGAACTGCGTGCAATGATGAGGTAAATATCTGGCTCCAACAGAATCGTGTCTTTGTAAGGCTCCCCCTAGTGATGCCCATTTGTCTTGTGCAATGTGATTTACTGGGCAGCTTTTGTGAGTATCTATGTGCACTGTTGCTCCTGTGGTAGACTTGGTAGATGATATTATCTGGGAAAATTTGATTAAAACTGCCATTTTTACATTCACACATGTTATGGTTAATGTTGAAATTCTTTTGAATACAACTCTTGTTTCTGCATCATTGCAGTTTATTTTTTGATATATTATCATAAACAGTGCATGTGAGGATAATGGATCTGGAAGTAATCAACTGCAAATGTTTCTGTGATATTTTCATATAACATGCCATGCTGATTTCTTTATTTTGATCTTTAGAAGAAATGGAGTTCAGCCCACTGGCCGTAAACAGGATCTCATTTTGGCACTGAAGAAAATTTCAAGAAAGGAGAGTGCAGGTAGACTCTCACGATCTTGGCAGTAAAAGATGTTTGTTATTTATTTATTTTTTTTAAATAAAAAAGGTGGAACCTGCTATATTAGATTAACAAAAAACTTTGACAAAATATACAGTGGCCTGGTTCTAAGTCACCAAAAATGCTGCCGATTACCGGAAACCAGCATAAGTGGAGAGCAAATAACAGTTGTATGATAAAACAGGAAGGAAAGTAGCATCTGTCCTGCCCGGAGGAAACCAGGACAGATGTCTATGGTCCAAATGAACATAAAACAGTAACAAGATAAGACTGAAAACCAAGAAAGCATAAAAACCTAGGTACCCGGTGACCTGTCGCCATCGCCAGTTTGCCACGTGGACCAAGCCGAGATGGCAAATGCCTGCACGCAGAGGGGGCACTTCCGCTGAGCTGGGACATTGGAATATGCGTCGAGGAGCAAGTCCAGGCGCTGGCCCATGAGAAGGGCCCTATGCTCCAGGTCTGACATGTGGCCTCGGAGCTCGAACACCAGAGCCAGGTGCTCTGCACGGAGGAGAGAGCCATGCAGACCGCCACCCACGTCGCTGAGGGGAACATTCCCCAATTCCACTGTCACACCACTTCCAACTTCGAACTCCCTCTGCTCCGCATCATCCCCTGTAGCCTTCCTCGCCGAGCGATTGTTATCCACATTCAACTCTGCTCCAGTTGCCTGCATTTCGTGGCTGGTAGGACTGTTATCACTCGACCAAGGAATTTCTTCAACAATGCAGCCGGGGAAATCGTCTTCCTGAGCCAAATTGGGTTTGCTTTCCTCCTGGTGAGTTGCCTCTATGGCGCGGGGCTCCTCTGCAGTCGATAGGTCCTCCATAAACGGGTCTTCCTCCACGAAACAGGTGGGAAACGCAACCTCAGCCCCAGCCTCCTGCCTGTCTCCCGGCTTAATTGCCGTGGCTTCTCCGCTACAGTCAGCTCCCGACTTTGCAATGGTGGCGAGCAACGCCAATTTCTCAGCCCAAGCCTTCTTCCGAAGAATGGAGGTCGCCAATGCCAAAGCGCGTTCCAATTGCTCTTTCCGTCGCCGCTGCGCCTTGTGGGCATTCCAGGCTGAGCCATGGCGAGGCCTGCCTCGCTTTCTAACCATAGTATCCGGGGAATGAATGAATATACAGAGCGGTTGCAGTGATAAGCTGAAGAGCCAGGACGAGAGCGGTTGTAGGTACAGAGCACGAGCAAACCGACTCTGTCTCGGCACACACAAAGACAAACTGCCCGGAAAATCCTTACCAAAATGCAACGAAAAGGTAGTGAGCTAGGACAAGAGGAGTGCAGGACTGCACCAGAGCATCCAAGCGAAGAGCAGAGCCGAAGCAGGAGCAGTCCCTCTTTGTCCGGGCTCGTAGGAAAGCATATAACCAGAAGCCGAAGTCACCTGTCCGCCCTTAACCCCTATCATGCTGAGTGCGCAGTTGGCGTAAATGGTCGCGCGAGGGAGGAGTCCCTCCGTCGTATAGCTGCAGCTATGGCCGTCCACCATCGTAAATGCAGACTTGTGGGTGGCGGCCATCGACATTTATGCTCGGGCTTAGTGCTAAGCCTGGTGTCACCGAATTGCCTCGTGTCACCCCATCCGGGGGATGTTTGTTATTTATTGGAAATGCATCTTACATTACATTAAAAATCATCAAATTTACATTAAGTGATACATTAGAGAGGCAAGCTCCATCTTACAATGACCTCCTTGCCCAATATAAGCAAAGAAAATCGACATATCAGCTTTATCACTAATCTCCAAATAGTGTACAACTGTGTTGAAAACATCAATCCTAGCTGTGAACTGTGCTGCTTGATTAACCTTAAAGCCTGAAACATAAAATCTGTTATGAACACAAATATATATAAATATATATTAATAAATAATAATTAAATAATAATAATTTATACATCATAAATAAAAAGACGCGTGTCTTATCTAAAGGACATGTCTATTCATGAAAGGGCATCTAAAGGACGTGTCTATTCATGAAAGGGCACCCACTACGAGGGTATATAAATGGGTCCTCATTCTCATTCTAATCTTGTCTATTCATTATCCTATACGTTTATATATTATTATTTCATCCTAAATGGATTACCTTATATTCTAGATATTTTGGATAATTTATGTGTGAGGGAACTTTGTTTGTCTCATTTGGTATCAGAGCCTCATTGTCTGATCTTAGTCCTTGGCCACAAACTTTTATCAGACCTTGTATGATTTGGCTTTTGGCCAGCCCTTATCTTTTCAGAGTTCGTTGAACTCCAGGCCCTTGACCAAAAAATCCAGCCCTTCCCTATTATATTATGTAGCTTGGGCAGGTACTTCCACACTAGGGATGTCTAGTAGTGTGGAAGGGTCCCCCTTTATGTCTAGACAACATAATGTTGGTGGGGATCACTTAAGTCAACTTGAGATTAAGTCACAACTGTTGGATGTGACTTAAGTTGTCTCAATGCTTGATTAAGTCCCCACCATCAGATCTAGGTCTTGGGAAGAAGATCTAAGGGCCAAAAACGCATGAGAGAGAGGCTAGAGTTATAATATACCTAGAGAGCCTCATTTCACATGCACCTCAAGAGAGAAGCTAGCTGACTGAGTGAGAGAGGCTCTTCCAAGGGAGGTCGAGAGACAAGTTAGGGAGAGCCAGCCAAGGAGGCTGAGCAAGGTCACAGGTTAGGGAGAACCAGTTAAGGAGGCCGAGTAGGGTCAAGCATAAAGGCCGAGTAAGGGCAAGGAGAAGGCAGGCTAAGGCAAGCAAGAGGGTATAAGGGCTAAATGAGACCCCAAGAGGTCTCCCAACAATCCTCTGCAAGCATCATTAGAGAAAGACTATATGAGTCGTACGGACCATGGCCGAGAGAGGGCCATACGAGTAGAAGAGGAAGAAGAGAGGGCCGTATCAATACAGTTAAGAAGAGAAGATGTGGAGATATACTAATAAGCAATGACAATGTATCACTTGCAGTAAGGAAAGGAGGATCCCGAGCCATATTAAGAGATTCCGCACATTCGTATGACTGCCCAGCGAAAAAGAACAGGACTGCATGAAGCCGTACAACCTGTACGGGTTTCCATTTTGCTAAGAGTAGCTGTTTTTTATGTATGTATTTCAGACTGAAGTATTTGAATAAGGTTTTTCCCAGAGGAGTGGGATTTCCAAACATTGACTTTGATAATCTTTTGTGTGGCTTAGGGATGATTTTAAGGATGGAAGTTTATTTTAAAATGTAGAAACCTTGGCGAATCTTACTAATCCTTCATATGCCAACTATAAATGATTGGCGATATTTTTGTAAAAATATTCAAATTTCTAAGGATTTTATATAGTT
>JZKD02S1831438.1:1063201-1087332 GCA_000966675.3 Picea glauca | reverse complement strand
ATCAGAGTTGCATCAAACTCTCGGAGAATCCAGTTTTTCATGACCGGTCTAAGCATATCGAGATTCGGTATCACTTCATCCGTGATTATGTTCAGAGAGGAGCTGTGGAGCTACATTACATATCTACAGAGGAGCAGGTTGCAGACATACTCACCAAGGTATTGAACAGGGGCAAGTTTGTATTTTTCAGGGACAAGCTTGGAGTGGTAACACTTTCCTCGGTATGAGGGAGTGTTAAATTTTTAATTAAAATAAAGTACCAAGGCAAGTGTTTTTCTTCCCTAGGCGCCTAAGGGGGAGAAAGTGCCTAATGTGGGTCCTAGTCATTTAATTTGTGAGATGCAAATTAAAAGGTGACTTTATGACTAAAGTGAGGGTGAGTGAAGAGACACCAAATCTTAGCCACCCATTAAATCTAATCTCAACCGTTAGATTAGAAAACCCCTCACCTTCCCTCATGAGGTCGACTAGGGCAAGAGGGCGCACCCATTCTTGGGTAGTTCAAGCATTCTTGTTGAGAGAACAAGAGAGAGCAAGAGAGAGGTCGAGCTGAAGAAAAGAGACAACATTTGCTGAAGGAGAGCATGCATCCCAAAGCAAAGAGCAACACGGATTTCGAGGCAGTAGACAGCAAGGAAGAATAGGTTGAACCGTACGAATTTGTGGAGGCCGTACAACATTTAATGTGCACAAAAATTGAGGAGGACAACAGCTGCAATTTCTGAGAGTATTAGCACGCATTCCAAGGTTGCAGTACAACATTTATTGGCACAGAAATTGAGGTAACTGCTGTAATAATTTTGAGTGTATTTCCGTACTGTTCGTACAGTTTAGCACGAATATTGAGGGCCGTACAACACGGTTTACAAGGCATTGTTCATGCTGGGTTTTTCGTACAGTCTTAGCAGAGTTTTGGCACGAATTTCAAGATAGTCCATACAACATTAATTGCTGGGACAGTCGTACAGTTGTATGGATTTCTGGTTCATAAATCGAGGAGCAAAGCTACAGGAATGTCCAGATAAGTTTGTGTAAATTTCTGAAGATGAATATGTCGTAAAAGAAATTTCTCAGAAGCTCATAAATAATAAAAAGTCCTCTCTCATTGGTTTTCCCCTTGTGGGTTTTTCCAGGGTCGAAGTTAGACCAAAAATCTTTGTGTCTATATTTTCTGAGTTTTGCATACTGCTGATATTTTATTTCTGCGTTGAAAACGATGTTCAGAATCCTCATGTTTCAGTTCTGAAGTTTATTTTCTGTAAGTTTTTATACGCTGAAACAGTGCTGTAACATATGCTGAAACAGTGTTGTAACATATGCTGAAACAATGCTGAAATTGTGCTGAAACATATGCTGAAACAGTGCTGTAACATATGCTGAAACAGTGCTGAAACTGGGTTTGGGCATTTAACTTTGGCTGAAAAATTAGCGAGACTGAAACTGAGTTGGGGTCTGAATTTTTTTTACATAGATCTCCTCCAAGGTGGATGTGTAGCTCTCTAAGGTGAAAGGTCTCAAAAAGCAATGAATAGAAGATCCCTAGTGTGGACGACCTCCAATAGATGCATGAAATTTTTTCTGTGGTAGATTTTAAAAGCAACATAATTGTTTCAATTTTTGTTGGAATTTCGATTATGACAACATTTTTGAAATCCCACGGCCATTCTGCATCTAATGGTGTTGATCTGATAGAATTTTAGGCACTCTGTCGAAAGATAAACGCTTTTGAAGCTAGGCCACCCTCAAAATATGCAATGCAAACCTAGATCTAGGGTTTGGAACCTCCTAGATATTCTCCAATATGGGACATCCTCAGCTATGAGTGCAAGAGGCCTTCTTCTATATGGATGTCTCAAGACAGGGCATCAGACCGTGAAGAATCTCCTGAAGAGACTTGTGGCATTTCCCAAGGTGAGAAGTCCCATGAAATGTGCAAAGTAACCTCCAAAGTGGACGCCATCCTCAAGTCAAGCTAGTGGATCCATGGTACATGGCCTTAACATGTGGAATGTCAATAACACTCAATCATCTCCATAGAAAGAAGGGGCATCACCCCTTTAATCCAACAATGTGCCTCGACATGTGGGCAAAAAATCTCCAAGATGACATGTGTGGACCAACAAAGCATGAGGAGATGTAAAGAGGTAAGAAGAGTAAATCAAATATGCCATGAACGATGTACCAAGTCATCAAGAAACCAACCAACTCATCAAGGAGAAGGATGATCTCATCAAAATATGCATGAAGTGATGATGAATGTGCACGTGTTTCCAAATGTAGGCCTAGGAAGTGGAGCGCTCAAGGTGATGTCATGCTCTATGCTACAAGTTATCTATCCACATATGGATATCATCCATAAGAGGTAGGGTGTTGGAGAAAAGGAGCCCTAACGATGCCCATGTCCATCCATACATGTAAAAACGCATGTAGAAAGGTGAGTACATGCCATGCCTATGCCATGATGAAGGTAATCAAATGGAGATGCCAATGCAATGTCCACTTAGCCCCAAAATGCTAGGGCGTTCGACAAAGGTATCCATACATCCTCATATCCAATCATCTAGCAAGGAGTGTTGAGATTTGTGTACCTTGGGAAGTCGTCCCCTTGTGTTTGTGAGCTTCTAAACACAAGTGGGAAGTACTATGTACTTTGTGCCTTGTACTTTATGTCTAATTTCACTTTGACTTAGGAGATTTAAGTCAAAAGTGAAATTTGGTCATTTTAGCCTAAATGACTATTAATTCATTTTGTGGGTGAATTAGGAGACATAAAGTGAACTTAGGGAACTTAACCCAAAGTGGGTTTTTGAGTGAGATTATTATGGGACGATCTCAACCTTTGATTGGAGATGAGATGGGATGATCTTATCCATCCAAGTTTTAGGTTTCCTTATGGAGGTTTAAGAGGGGCGCAAAGGGCATGGAGAAGCTCATTCACTCTTATGTTCACTTGGAGAGTTTGGGAGAGAGCATTGAGGAGAGGATGGTGGCTATGGTTGAGGAAAGCTTGGGCGCCCCCTTTCATGGAGGTAGCATGGAGGCTTAGACCCTCAGTTATTTGTGGTAGTTGTTCTTGCTTGGAGGAGGGCGCACTTGTAGCAGGGAGGGCTTGCAGTGGTCAAATTGCTTTGAGGATGGTTTCAGTGGTAAGATAGCTCACATATTCGGAGTTGTGTGCAAGGGTGTCTCCATCAGAGCTTCAGGGAGCAAGGGAGCTTCATTTTAGTGGATTGGACAACTCGTGAGGAGGGCACACCATGCTAGGGCGCATCTCTACTTCTTGGTCTTGTGTTGCAGCTTGAGACAAGCTGCTATTGTATCAGGTTCATTTGTTTCATGTACTTGTTGTACTCCACCTTCTATTTTCCACATATATACACTTATATTCCAAATCGGTTTTCCCCGGGGGGGTTTTATCCAGGGTCATGTTGACCAAAAATACCTGTGTTCATTTTCATGTATGCTAGTGTTTAGAACAACATTATTTCAGCAGTAAAGATCTCTAGGTGTGTTAGATATTTTATGGTGTGCATGTGCTAACTGGTTGATGACAAAAACTACATGATAGAGTACCTAAAAGGCCTATGTAACCGTAACAAAACAACTATGAAGTTCCTGAACAGTTTGCTGCTATAAAACAGCAGCAAAACATTGTTTGACAGTTGAAACTTAGAGCAAACTTGAGGTCAAAGACAGACCTAGTTGGCAGTGTGTTAGGACCTGGAAAATCTTCATGGTATCAGAGCTTGGTGGCTGATTTTTGCTGAGATTTGGACAGCATTTTGTGGACAGTCCTAGACATTCTTTGGGCAGATTTTGTGGACAGCCATTGACAGAGTTTAGTGGCAGCTTGTTGGCAGAATTTTTGTGGAGAGTTGTAGGACAGTTGGTGGACATTTGATCAGCCTCTTTTCACACCTACTTGCTAGGAGCGAGGCTGATTTTTTACGACCTCTTTTCACACCTATATTGCTAGGAGTGAGGTTGTTGTTCGTTTGCCTCTTTTCACACTTGTGTTGATAGGAGTGAGGCAACGTTCCTTTGCAGTTGTAGCATTAGAGTGAGTGCAGTGGGCAATCATGTCAGCATCTCAGATGCATGTGGAGGATAGGCTAGCTAGAGCTAGCAACTGGTCTCCTTGGAAGGCCATGATTGTCTTTGTCTTCGAGGACCTCGAACTATGGGATATAGTTTAGGCTCCTGTTGCTGTTCCTCCTGCTACTGCTCCTGTCTTGTTAGCAGAGTTTAGGAAGAGGAACAACAAGGCAAAGAGGACGATGTGTGATCCAGTGAGGGATCACATCATTCCCCACTTGACTGGGAAAGACTATGCATTTGAGATGTGGGCATCTTTATGCAAGCTTTACCGGAGCTCTAACTAGAACCAGAAGATGGTTTTGTTTGATCGACTCAGGGGCATTCGTATGCTCAAGAATGAGTCGGTTACTTCTTACCTTGGCCGATACACCTAGATCAAAGATGAGCTTGCAGTCGTTGGAGAGGTAGTGGACCCAGACTCTATGGTGAGGACAATCTTAAACATCTTCACCAAATCATGGGGTCCATTTGTTCGAGGCATTGTTTCCAGGGAGATCATGCCCACTTGGGAGAGACTGTGGGATGATTTCGTTGAGGAGGAGACTGGACTTACATCAGAGACTTCTGGACAACAACATACATTGCAGGGTGATGAGGATCTTGCTCTTTGGACAAAGGGAAAGAAGAAGACCGGCAAGGGAGGTCGACAGGGTCCCAAGTTTGGGGCCCCGCCACATGGAGAGAGAAGTAGTGGGTAGAGGAGAGATATGAGCAAAGTGAAGTGCATTGTTTGTAAGAAGATGGGGCACTATGCTGGACAATGTCCCAAGAAGAAGAAGAAGAAGGGTGGTACGGCAGCTACAACAGAGGAGACAGAGTTTCAAACTTTGTTTGAGAGAGAGTGTGCTTTCCTCATATGCTGCACTTCAGTTGTGGCGACACCCGATGGAGAACCAGATTGGAAAGAGGATCAAGGTCTTGCGGTCAGATAATGTAGGAGAGTATTCCTCTAGTCAGTTTGTAGACTTCTGTGCCCATGCTGGGATTAGAAGATAAATGACCGATGATCGTACCCTACAACCCCCCAACAGAACGGGTTTGTCGAGAGGAAGAACAGGGCGATCACAGGTGCAGTGAGATCTATGCTCCATGATCAGGGTTTGCCTCTTTACCTATAGGCAGAGGCGAGTGCTACTGCAATTTACCTGCAGAAGAGGAGTCCCACAGGATTTTGGGGAAGATGATTTCTGAGGAGGCCTTCACTGGTAAGAGGCCCGATGTCGAGCACAACAGGATTTTTGGGTGCTTGACCTATTCTCATGTCCCCTCATGTTTTTGTAGCATCGGGAGGTATTCCCACATGAGCCTAGGTGTCGGGCATGTGAGAGCCATTCTTGACACTCACATTGCAATTTTTTCTTTGAGAAAATCCTTTGTGTGAAGTGTGGGTCTTTGTGGGTTTGTGTTGGGGCTTCACACTCATATATGTGAATAAACAAGTCTAATTTAATGTTGAGTTAATTTAGGGGCTTCTTCCATACCCTTTTGAGTTATATAAAGGGAGGTCATGTGAGAAGTTGAAACATGAGAGTGAGAGTGATTTTCATTCTTGGAGAGAAGCTTGTGCTGACCTCAGTCAACTATGGAGAGGGGCCGAGTAGGCGATAGTTCTGCAAATTTTCTTGTTTTGGGAAGGTAGCTTGGAGTGGAGGGCCTAGACCCAACAAAATAGAGGAGGGAGAAGGCAACCTCATGTTTGTGTGAGGCTGCCAGCAAGAGGAGCCCATGAGGAAGGAGAGGCTCGACCTATTAGTGAAGGGCAACCACAACCTAGTTAAGGCATGACCTGTTAGTTCTGAGGCTCGACCAACTAGTTGAGGGCAGCCACAACTTGCTGGAGGCTTGATCCAATGGAAAAAGGCAACAACAAAGTGTTGGGATTGTTCTGGAGGCTCGACCTAGTGGAAAAATGCAACAATAGAGTGTTGGGATTGTTCTGGAGGCTCGACCTAGTGGAAAAAGGCAACAACAGGGTTTTGGGATTGTTCTAGAGGCTTTGCCAGCAAGGAGAAGGGATGTTACAGGTGGACAACAAACTTGTCAGTGTAGTCGCAACCCTCGAGAGTTTGGTACAGTCTGCGTTGGGGTAGTTTTGGGACAGAGACAACCATTAGTGAGCAGTTTGGCTAGATGAGGGTTTGAGGGGGCAAGGAATGTCCTAGTCCTCAGCCTTAGTTCAACAACAAGGAAACCGAGAGGGTTTCATCAGTAGTGAGTAAGGATTTCTGAGTATATGATTTCCTTGTTTTGGCATTTTTTCTTTGTAAGAAAATTGGGCAATTGTCTTTGGTACGGGAGCTCCTTGTTCTGGGATTGTATTAAATGAAGAACAATTGTTTTGGGCATTAAATTCTTGTGTACTTGTATGATTCGATTGCCGGTTTGACTTTCTGGCGTGCTAAGTTGTTCGACATCTCAGTGTGTTTATGTTCACATTTCAAAATGTGTGATTTCTATGTGTGCTGTTGAGAACCTAGACCAGACCCGAGGTGTGTGTGCACATAGTTTGGGTGCACGTCGAAATGTAACATAGGATCAGATCTTGAGGTTTTGAGAAGAGCAGTTGGATTTGAGTTATTCACACATGTGCTAGCTTTGAGAGGGAGTTGTAGTGACTGTTGCAGGTGGCAGCAGGTTAGATGGTCTCTAGTTTGAGACATGGAGCAGATTGTTTAGAGCAAGAGTTGTGGACTATTGTAGCTTCGTGGTGTGTCAGGTTGGGAGTTTTGGTTGATTGGTGGAGAGCTCGGTTCTCAGCAATATGTTGTGTGGCGGGTTGCCAACTCTGCGGATGGACTTCCAGTGGCTTGTCATCGTGAGTTGCGATGGGTGCAGCTCGGGTGCTTTGGCATCGACGAGATAGCTTCGTGTGTATGGTAGTTTGATGAGATAGTCTTCATCGGGACGAAGATTTGCACATTTGACACTGAGTCGAGGTGCGACAATGTTTGAGGTATTTGATCGAGGATGAGGACACTTGCAGAGATGAGTTGCGAAGGTCTAGAGTGGACTAAACTAAGTGTCCAACCGCAGCTTGGGACTGTTACAACGAGAGGACACAGGTTCAATTGCAGTGTGTGCGAAGACACAAAGCGTTTTGTGACTTGGATGATGTACTTGGGAAGAAGTTCATTGGATGGTCGTGACTTGGGTAAGTGGGACTCTTGCCTTGGGAAGATTACATGGTTCTTATACAGTGGGAGCCATATGTCATATGACAGGAGCACGAGAGTTGTTTGAGAGCTTCATAGAGTCCGACTTAGGTATGTACGTGAAGCTTGGTATGGGGACCATGCATGCAATACAAAGATCTGGAACAATTATATTCCGGATGGAGTCAAGAGATGAGTTGAGAGTGACAAAAGTGCTTATGGGTGCCAGAACTTAGGAGTGTGCTCTTAGTATCAACGATGGAGGAGAAGGGCTATGCAGTCTTGTTCCGGGATGGACAGGTGCTATTCATGCACAAAAGATCTAGCTCAGACACAGTGGTGGTTCTTGGAGTTACAGAGAGCAACCTGTATAGGCCAAAGGACCAACCTATGCGAGATATGGCGAGTAGTAGCAGAGTGACAAAAGACAAGTAACAGTTGGCTTCGAAGGTTGTGCAGACTCAGATGGAGCTCGACTTCAGAGGGAGTCAACAGATTCAGAGGGAGTCCAACTTCAAAGGGAGTCAATAGGCTTAGAGGGAGAGTCAGCCGTCCAGAGGAAGTCTACCATCAGGTTTAGATGGAAGAGAGGAGTCTTCCAAGACTGTCAGGAAGGTGTCATGGGTTGAGGAAGGCAGGCATGAAGCTCAGAAGTGGGAGGCTTCTAGGAGCAACGTGCCTTCCAAGAAGGGACCATGCCATACAACAGGATTTGCTTTGGTGACAGAGGGAGTAATCGATCAGGTGGATTGGAGAGCAACTGTGGTAGCGGAGCCAGTAATGGAAACAAAGATACTTACAATATGGGAGACAAAAATACTTCTAGGTGATGGAGGATGGAATACCTCTCTTGCTAAGAGGGAGTGTTGATGTTTTTGTCGCATCGAGAGGTATTTCCACATGAGCCTAGGTGTCGAGCATGTGGGAGCCTTTCTTGACACTCACATTGGGATTTTTTCTTTGAGAAAATCCTTTGTGTGAAGTGTGGGGCTTTGTGGGTTTGTGTTGGGGCTTCACACCCACGTGTGAATAAACAACTCTAATTTAATGTTGAGTTAATTTAGGGGCTTCTTCCATACCCTTTTTGTTGATGATTACAACTTCGTGAGACATCCTCCAGGACATAGACTGAGTGAGTCGGCCTGTGAGAGAGCCCATGAGTTGGGTGTGTCGTTCCTCTCTGAGACTGAGATGGAATGCTGTGTGGGTTAAGGATACCCATGAGATGGGTGTGTCGATGTGTGTGCCCCTGTGTGGGGTGAGAATGCCCATGAGATGGGTGTGTCGTTTGAGATGAAACAATGTGTACCGCTGTGAGGGGTGAAGGTGCCCATTGTTGATTTTTCATAAGCATTAGGTTAAGCATGAAGTTCATTCCATTTTAACAATTAACCATAACAATAAATGTTGCAACAACCAAGATCACATGAAGAAGCACCATGCACAAGAACACAAGATATATCCTGGGAAACCCTTCTCAAACAAGGGAGGAAAAACCAGCCAAATTCTTTGCTATACTCTTCAAGAGAAAGACGTTTCACCACCAAGAATATCCTAGCACATAAGAGGGTGCACAAAACCCTAGAACTCTAGCACCCAAGAGAGGTGTGCAACTTTTACCAAGAAGTGTACTTGTTGAAATTTCCAAAATTCACAAGTGTGTGTATGTCTACAATGAAAGATTTCATCTTACTTATATTAGACTTGTCATGTCAACTAAAGTGTCTATTGGGACAATAGGGCCAACCTCACTTAGACATATTAATTATTTATTATTATAATAATTAATATTAATATTACTATTACTATTACTATTAATATTAATTATCTTTTACAGTTTATCTTTAGACACAATAAGATAGGGTCGACCTGTACCCTTTACACAATAAGTAGGGTTACAGGTAGGTCTAACTCTTGAACAACATATAGCAAAGGATCTGATACACCCACTAGTGCTCATCCACTAGGGGCACATGCATAGGGATGCCATGGACTTGATTCATTGCATTACACAAATGAACCGGGTCTTCACACGTGCACCTGTGCTTGTCCATAAGCACGTCTGCTCTACAGATCTGCTTTCCCACTGCCACCAACAGAATGATCATCTGGAGTCTTCTCATCAACTCTGCTGCTACTTAGAGGAGGCCATCATATCATCTTCATTGCTGTTCCCATGATGATGTGCCTAGCGCTTTTTGGGATTTCCCACGTTCACCTTATGCTTAGCCACATGCATGTCCTAATTCAACAGATCGCTTTTACATCGGATAATCATCTGGAGTTCTTCTCTCTCACATCATGGAGGAGGCCATCTTTACATTTCTGACTCTGTCTTAGGCAGGAACCACAAACCCTTCATAGGGGCTTTCTCTCAGGTTTGTAAGCTGAGAAAAAGACTTCACAAGTTGCTATGTTCCACATCTCACAGGTTTGTAGGCTGGAGGATGTCTCCCATAGCTGCTTTCATCAACACCCATGTGATGGGTGTATCATTGTCCTCTGTGTAGAGAGTTGAGACGAAGTGGAACTCCAGATGATTCTCTTGTGAGACTCAGTGAGATAGAGATTTGTTGAGTAGAACGTCCCCTTGTGGCTGAGCACATGTGGACGTGCCCCTAGTGGCTGAGCACTAGTGGGTGTGTGTCCAGATGATTCTCCTATGAGATTCAGTGAGATAGAGATATGTTGAGTAGGACGTCCCTGTGGCTGAGCACAGGTGGACGTGCCCCTAGTGGCTGAGCACTAGTGGGTGTGTGAGATCCCTTGCTATATTGTCTAAGAGTAAGATTTACCTGTAACCCTAATTGTGATGTAAAGGGTACAGGTCGGCCCCACCATAAAGTGAAAGATAATTAATATTGTAATTATTAATTATATTCTACGTTATTGAGGTCGGCCCTGTTGTGCCAATAGACACCACTTTTGATGTGTCCAGTCTAGTATAAATAAAGGTGATTTCCCCATTGAGGAAACACACAACTCACATGTAATTTCGGAATTTCAGAAAGTACATCTTCTAGGGATGAAGTGCGCACCTCTCTTGGGCGCTAGCTTCTTGGTTTTGGAGAGCACCCTTTTGTGTGCTAGGTCTATGGTGTGCGAGGTCTTTCTCTTGGGAATATATTAAAGGATTGCTAGGTTTTCTTCCCTTGTTGAGAAGGGTTTACCAGGATATTTCTTGTGTTCTTGTGCATGGTATTTCTTCTTGTGATCTTGGTTATTGCAGCAATTGTGAATGGTGTAGCTGCATTTGTTTATGGTTCAAGTAAATGCTAAAAATGAAATAAACCTCATGCTTGAGCCTAGCATAGTGAAAATTCAACACTTTTGAGTTATATAAAGGGAGGTCATTTGAGAAGTTGAAACATGAGAGTGAGAGTGATTTTCATTCTTGGAGAGAAGGTTGTGGTGACCTCAGCCAGCTATGGAGAGGGGCCGAGTAGGCCTCAATTCAATTCTGCAGATTTTCTTGTTTTGGGCAGGTAGCTTGGAGAGGAGGGCTGAGTAGGGCCTAGACCCAGCCAAATAGAAGAGGGCTGAGTAGGGCCTAGACCCAGCCAAATAGAAGAGGGAGAAGGCAGCCTCAGGTCTGTGTGAGTCTGCCAGCAAGAGTAGCCTCAATCCGTGAGGAAGGAGAGGCTCGGCCTGCTAGAGAAGGTCAGACGTAGCCTAGTGAAGGCTCGGCCTGCTAGTTGAGGGTAGCCGTCGCTTGTTGGAGGCTCGGCCTAGTGGAAAAAGGCAGCAGCATTGTGCTGGGACTGTTCTCGAGTCTCGGCCTAGTGGAAAAAGGCAGCAGCAGGGTCTTGGGACTGTTCTGGAAGCTCTGCAGCAAGGAGAAGGGCTGTTACAGGTGGACAGCAGACCTGTCAGCCTAGCCGCAGCCCTTGAGGGCTGGTACAGTCTGTGTTGGGGCAGTTTTGGGACAGAGACAGCCATTACTGAGTAGTTTGGGCAGATGAGTGTTTGAGGGGGCAAGGAATGTCCTAATCCTCCGCTTCAGTTCAGCAGCAAGGAAACTGGGAGGGTTTCATCAGCAGTGAGTAAGGATTTCTGAGTATATGATTTCCTTGTTTTGGCATTTTTTCTGTGTAAGAAAATTGGGGCATTGTCCTTGGTACAGGAGCCCATTGTTCTGGGATTGTATTAAACGAAGAACAATTGTTTTGGGCATTAAATTCCTTTGTACTTGTGTATGATTCAATTGCTGGTTTTACTTTCCGCTGTGCTAAGTCGTTAATCAGCTCAGTGTGTTTATGTTCACAGTTCAGAATGTGTGCTGTTGAGAACCTAGACCAGACCTGAGGTGTGTGTGCACCGAGTTTGGGTGCATGTCAAAATCTAACAACACCCACCTCATCTCAACAATTTTCCAATTCTAGTAAGTGATCTTGCAAGCTGCTTAATGCTCTAGCTGTCAAGATTATGCCATCTGTGTACAACATAATTTTTGTTATTATTCCTGCAATGTTTACCCCCCTCCTCTTCTTGTTTATCTATTCTTCTAGCTCATCAATGTAGAGCCTGCAGTTGTATTTGCACCCATACACCCTGACTATGAGCCTGCACTACCATCTGCACCCACACACCCTGGCTACCTGCAACGTGCCCTGCACACCTCCACATAGCTTGTGTTCAAAACAGGTGCACCTGTTGCCATACCTGCACATGCACACCCTGTCTACTTAGGTTAAAATCACTTTTACCGTTTCATCCGTGAAAATGCCCCCATAGCCTGCAGATCCCTGGTTTCCTCTTGAAGCTCTGTGAAATTGAGATTGGTTTAGGACAGTTCCAATCAGCCATGGGTTTAAACGCTGGCATCTGTCCCCTTAGCCTTTCCCTCGGTGGAAATAAATTCAAATGCTTGGGTTTGTGAAACATGAAACTGTTTACCTGGAAGAAAACATACATTAAATATGTGCATTAAATTGTTAGTTTTTAAAATTGATATTCAAGTTCCAGTAATTTCACTTTTTAGAAACCAAAAAATCATAACAAACTTGCTTAAAATGAATGAAACACATGACTTATACTCTTGGGAAACGTTGAAAAAGTTAAAATCATGTCAGGTTTTTTCTCGAAATGGGCCATGCTTTGTCAACTCAAAAACAAAAGAGGAAAGTGCAATTATGAGGCATGCTTAAGATTTTAAACACCTAGGTTGATTTTGCATCCGTGGTGTCTGAGATACTTCGTAAGTCATAATAGAATTATTCTTTGAGTTCAGTTTCACAGGTTGCAAAGTTCAATTGAAATTTCAAATAACCCTTCTCTAAAGCAACTTGATATCTCTTCAGTCTGGTCATGGAGAGGGTTTTCTTTCATGGATGATTATAGAGTACAGACAGAAAATTTCTAAAATGTCGATGAAACCTATGATATGTTGTCTGTGTCCATAGCCTTTGCTGCTCCATTGTCTAGTGTTTAAACACTTCCAAAAATATTGGGTTGAGTCGCTTAATGAGGAACCTCATTGGTAGGCTGAGCTGTGTAGTCTGCTAGCATTGTGTTCTGTAAATGTTTGGATTTTCGCTGTTATATATGAATATTTTTTGTGTTTTTGAAAGAATGCTCAATATTTTCTTATTATCTTAATAGAGAATATTAGCTTAAAGAAAATATATTCCTAGCTTTGGTAGATGGATTAATGCTTGGAGTTCCTTGTATGCTGTGCTGGCAGATCAAACCTGTGTCTGTAAAATTTGGACTTGGAATTCCAGACCATGATGGCGAAGGACGCCTAATTACAATAGAATTTGATACAGTCTACTTGGTAGCAGGATATGTACCCAACTCTGGTCAAAAACTAGAAAGACTGGTTAGCTCGTTAACATTTTTGACCTGCTTTTGTTTTAATGCCAGAAGGAAAAGCTTTGTCGAAGGCTGATGTTCTTTCGACATGAATTATAATCCTTGTTTTTTTTCTTGAATTTGCACTCCCTATTCTACAACAGATATGGTATCATTTGTTTTTAAATATTTTTGTATGTCAGCAGAGTTACAGGGTTCAGCAATGGGATCCATCTCTAAGCAGCTACCTCAAAGTAAGTATGTATGGACTTTAAGAGCTTACCAATGCAATTTAGTTATGATTCTTGAGAATTTGGCTGGATATGTATGCAGTGCTATGCAGCTATCCTTTCCAAGGGTTTGAAGTCTAGTGTCCATTTGACTGCTCCAAATAGACTGCATAAGCCTTTTCTTGAGATAGTTTGGTATCTGGACAGTGGATATATATTTTTCATTATGTTGACATTTGCACCAATTATATCTGACTAAAGTTGGTATACTCGTAGGTTTTGTGATGTTGAGTTGTAGGAAGAGTTTTGTTTTGTCACGAGTTAAACAAAAGATGAAACTTTTGATCATCTGAAATGCTCTCAAAATGGACAACATCTGTCTTTTTTAGTTCATAGTATCAGAATATTTGTTCTACATGGCATGGTTTGAAAAGTAATTTATTTCGAGGTAAAATGGATGTTGAGCATTATGTTTTCTGTTATTGACTGGTACAGCTTGCTGCAATGGCAGACTCTTATGCTCTACTTGTTCAATAAAATCTTATTAAGATACATTGTAAGTCTATGCTGGATCATAACAAATAGCATACTGCAGTTGTCAAGCTTTTACCAAAGTGGAAAATCTCTCTTGGTTTCACACGTATCAAGTCTTCTAGAGAAATTTTATAGTTGTTTTAAGCTTGAGGTAGGCTACTTTAGAGAGCTTTTCAGATTTACTTTTGTGATGAAGTGCAGGGGTATAGATGTGTTTGTATTTGATTCCTTTTTATGTTTTTTTGCCTTTTATTTTATGAATTGGTCTGCTTTCCTTTTTCATTCCTTTTCATCTGAATTGTGGAAAGCCTCTATAGTGCCTTTTTTCATTCTTTTGTTCCTCTTTTTCTATAGTTGTTGTTGGAAAAACTATGGATAGGTAAATAGGTTGTTGCTCAGACATGACTTGAAACATCAATCAATCTCAATGAGAATTTGTATTCCCACTGCTATTAGTTTAACTTAGAATAAATTTTAGGTGGAAGCAAAAGAATTATGGACTAAATCAACTTTAACTGTGTGTGCAGGATCTAGAAAAGAAAAAGCCAGTAATTTTCACTGGTGATCTAAATTGTGCACATGAAGAGATAGACATCTACAATCCTGATGTAAGCCTTACTAATATTTCTGGTTGTCAATGTTATTTAAGAAATTGGCTATTTCAATCTTTCTTTCATCTTTTGTGTGGTGTATTTGGTGGAGTAGACATATTCAAAGAGTGTCGTTTACTGTCTTTTATTTCCTGATATAATATAGTATCACACATAGTATACAAATAAAAAAACGAAATAATTATCTTGAATTGAATTGTTTCTTGTACTTTATTAGTTTGCCATAACGATAAGGTCATTACTGTCTTTCTGCTTTTTTGTTCTTGCATTTGAAGAAATCTTTACTGTCTAGATTTAAAGCAATGTATAACCTAAATATACCTTCTAGCCAGTGAAATAAATTTGGTGAGAGGAGAATTTCTATTTGATTTGATCTTGGAAGAATTTTAGCTATAATTAACTAGCAGAAAGAAACCGTTTTGCCTCTAATTCCTATTCACGAAGGACATGGTCTTGAATGATGTAAATGACCTTTGCTAGGTGCAATTATCTTAATTCAGCGAACTTTTCATGCAGGGCAACCACAAAAGTGCAGGATTCACAGATGAAGAAAGGACATCCTTTGAAGATAACTTTTTGAATAGAGGTTTTGTGGACACTTTTCGCCAGCAACACCCAAAAGCTGTTGGCTATACTTACTGGGGCTACAGACACGGAGCAAGACCTGGCAATAAAGGTTAGGTTTAATGAGTATTTATGATATCTTCAGTCTTTGTTCTAGTAAATGCATGTAAGAAAATTTGGGCAAACTAGATTGATGCATGGTATTGATAGTAGAAACAATGTGATCTCACAAGGATCCCAAATATGTAATCATCTTTGACATGCTGACCTCCGGACTTTGGCTCCTAAAAATAAGGAAGACTAGTAAAAATAGCAATTTTCCCCAAAATTGATGAATATGCCTCCGAAATGCCTTTGCCTCTACAATGAACTCTAATACCTGGAAAATCTGTCTCTGCTCTTTGTGAAAGCTGTCTCTGATCTCTGAAACCTGTTTCTGACTACCAACATGATGAAATCTAGTTGGATCTTAACCCTCCATTTCCATAGGCAAATTTGGGGGTTAACAACCATCAAGTGACATCTTCTAATAGCTTAATATCTCTTTTAATTTTTGTCCCCTTTCAAACTTGACCATGGTGTGGACATCTTTAACTTTAATTACATGTGAAAACCCCTAAGTCAAGATGAATTTCCTAGGACTCTAAGTTAGGTTTAAGTGATGTGATGAATGTGGTACTAGGGAAAGGGTGTTTTCATGAGTTGACCCTCATAGTCATATAAGATGAGTGAATCAGAGGTCTTACCCTTAGCTTTCAAGAGCTAGGGGTTATCATTATCAGTTTTCACTCGTGTGCTTGTTATCACAGGATTTGTACTTGTGCAAAGCCCTCCACAAGATCCCCAAATCTTGTGTAACTATGGAAGAATCTACCATTGTCACCTAAGTAGAGATTTCCCTCGTTTTAGTGATGGAAGAGGTCCACCACAAGGGAGGCTTCCTGGGTGACCTCAAGGGCTCAAATAGCAAGATTTAGCCAAACCTACTTCCCCCTATCTTGATCACATGTTAGTTAGGTCTAGGTTTAGGAGAGCGATAAAGGATAACAAGATAATTGTTGTACCTGTACGAGAAAATACACAACTTGCAGCATATATAGATGATTATCAAGTTATAGAGTGCAAAAATAGCCCTTTAGACACTAGAAACGTAATAAATGCTATGGCTGTTGCAAATTACAGCAGTAAACCAGTCTTATAACAACAATAATTATTTTGCAACGACAACAAGATAAAGTGCTAAGAAATGTAGCAATTTAGCATGAAAAGTAAGCATTCATGAAGCATAAAATTATCCGATTGCTAGAGGTAATTTCTGAACAAGTTAAGCCACTTATTTTTAATGTATTAGCATCAGATGGGTACTTCCACATAGGCTTAGTGTCTAGCATGTGGAAGTCGTCCTTGTAACCTCTCAAAACCTTAGGAAATTTACTTTATGAGTCAATTATTAAAGTGAATAATCTTTTAGATTAATGTGAGATTAATTAAGATAAATGCCTAAGTTATTGGTATTATTAACTTAAGTGAGTTGATTAAGTCCTTGCCGTTAGATCTAAACTGAACATGAGATTATATCTCAGCTGATGATCACTTTGGAGAAGATCTAGGGTTTTGGACTTAGGGTTAACTCAGTGTAATAAAAGACAACCTAGGTGAGAGGATGAGACACACGGAGAATGGGGAGATCTCATTGAGTGGGTAAAGAGCAGTTCATCCAAGTGTGAGTGGACAGGGCTGAGCAAAGGTGCAAAGGGGCAACAAGGGAGATAGCAACCAAGTGGGATAGGCTATTGTTGCATTGTATTCCTTTGATGGGCCATTATCCCAGGATGAGAGCCCAAGATTTTAATGAATAAAATCAACTCAAAGTTGGTTTTCCCTTCAGGGTTTTTTTTCAGGGGTGTTTACCCAAAATCTTTGTGCAATGTGTTGGTTTCAATTTTATGGTTCCACTGATTTGTTTTGTTAACAACCTAGCTGTGCTAATTAATAAAGTGATTTTATTTGGATTTATTAGTCGGGTGTTGGGTTAAGATAAATTAACACTTTTAGATGAGTGTATGCAACAATTTAATGTACTTTTAATGGTTGTGGCAAACTTTTATAACAACAACAAGAAATAGTGGAAGTTTGCTAGGTTTAGGGATAGCAATGTTAGTTAAATGTTCAAGAGAGTGAGAAAAATAGTTTTAATAGCTAGTTCAACCACAAAAACATATCTAGATTAGTGTCATTGTCCTCTAGGGCTTATGGAGTCTCAAGTGCATTAGCTTGAAGATTGATCTAGATGAAATAAGAGAGGCAAAGTCCAAACCCTAAGGTGCAAACACACTTGGGCCCTAGGTGCTGTTTTTCCCTTCTCCTAGCTTCACTTAGGTCAAGGATCAAAGTCTAGGGTTAAAACCCTAAAGTGCAAGCACTTTTGGGCCTTAGGCTTTCAACCCTAGCAAGAATGCTTCACAAACTTGGACAAATAAAACTTTGTGAGGGAAATAAACACTTATGTTTCCCTCTTAGGGTTTCAACAAGACAAAAAATACTTGCAACAAGATAATAATTCAACCTTTAGCATTAATAAGAGACAAAATTGCAGAAATTACTTCTTCGAAGAATCAAGAGCATAAGACCCTAATTTGCAGAAATTATCCATCCAAGAGTTCAACACATCCACCAAGAGCCTCCTTCAAGCATAGCACATAAGAGAAAAGAGCCAAAGATGCCGAAATAGCAAAACTTTTAAAGTTGTTACCCCACTAATGAGTGAGGGAAGTCATGGTTTGAAACAATGTTAGCGCTAGACTTTTTATACGAGGCAAACCGAGCGCATTTGTCCACAAAACAAGTCAAAATTCAATAATAAGTGGGGCCGACCCCTCAAGTAACCTCTACAAAATGATAAAATGCAAATGAGACATCATAAATGCCACACGTGTGGTGACGTCAAGCCTCCAAAGGCTAGGAGAGGGCTTCCCAAGGCCACGTGGCATGTCTTAATGTTGTTCTCCATATCTCTTTGTTATTGTATTCAGTCTATTATCCATTTCGTTCCTCTCATAAATCCAGATCAGTGGTATCTGAGCGGTCTGCTCTTCATTTATTTTTCTTCTTGCATGTCCCCAACAAGATCTTGGTACAAGAAGTTGGGACTCGAACTATTCGAGCCTTTGCAAGATCGGCCACGCTGAGCCCGAAAACAACACATGGGGGACGAAAAGAAAGATGATGGAGCAGGAGATCCTATTAAAATGTTGCTCGAGGAAGCCCTTGTGCGACAAAGGAACGAAATGATGGACAACTTTGCACAGATCCTTTGGTGACTGCCCACAAGAGAAGCATCTTCATCAAGCGGCCATGCACCCCCCTTCAAGGTATAGGTAAATTTTGATATTCCATTATTTGAAGGACTGATAGATGCAGATGCTGTAGATAAATGGTTGATTCTGCTTGAAGGGTATTTTTTGGTCCACAATTTTTTTGATAGGGAAAAGATTACTTTTGCACTCCTCAAGGCCGTCCCCCATGTTAAGGACTGTTGGGTGACGCAACCTGCCCCTCACAAGCCGGTCGCCCACCAGGACCTTCTCTTTCTCCACGGCCCGAAGAGTTATCAACTCTCCGACTCCCTCCAAAGTCCTTTACCCACAGTTACTTCCGGCGATCCTCCCTTCCTTAGTCAATGAAGGATCGGCTCTCGCGACTTCGCGAATTCCACAACGGGGAACTTGACTCTCGAATTCCGAGACCCGATACTCTGGTCAACGTTGACCCCTCCTCGGCGTATCGGAACCTCGTGCTATCGCGACTCGCGACTAGCGTTCTTATACCTTCGAGTCCTCAACTTCCGAGACCCGAAGTGCCGAGATGCCGATGACTCGGAAACCCCGCGACTTCGCGCTCTCGCTACTCCCGAGATCAGACTTGAGGCTTCCCGCTCCCGAGATCCGATATCCCGAGATCACCTGTCACATCATCTGATTTCAACATACCCCATGCAAGGCATTCCGGGACGTCGTGTTTTCGCGTTCTCGTGACCTCACGCTACGAGAAGCAAGAATCTTCCGTCGCGAACTCCCGATACCTCTGATCCCCAAGTCAGGTCGCGATCTTAGTGATTCTCCACGACGAGTCAAGTCGTCGATTCTCTTCCTCTTGAAGAGTTTCTCTGTTCACCACCTTTGTTCTGTGAGACCTCTGCTAGGGTCGACTTCACAGCAAAACCAAAGGAACTATCCTTCCTGAGCTTTGTTCCTCTGACTCTTTCAGGGAACTTTCACGCACTCTGCGCACCCTTCAACCTTCAACCACTCTCCAAGTGTTGAAGTTCTTCTGGGTCCTGTGCACTCACTCTTGCAACAGCCTCGCCCCTTTCCTTCTCAGACTTTCTACTGAGACTCCACGTCCAACCTGCACTCACCTGCAAGACTCGAACAACTCAACACAACTCTGGGCAAAAGAGAACAAAAGTTCAACTACTTAGCCTCCTCGACGCACTCTATGCGGAGGTATTCAACTGCACTCGATGCAGGAATCTCCTGGCCTAAGTAGAGAAACAATTGAAACTCATTCCCTCAGGTTACGAACCTGATACGCAATCACGTATGCAGCATATAACAGATAAGCATAAAAGGAAGCAAACATGCACAAGCATAGTATCAACAACACACAGAGCTCAAACACATCCATGGAATTGAATCAGGGCTTTTCCTATTAATTCAATAACTGTACATGGAAGTTCTTTACCAGCTCTCTCTGCTCTGCTCTCTCCTTGCTCTCTCTTATGATAAGGCTGAATGAATCATACAATGATACAAGGGAGGGTGTCTATACTCCGTTTTCCCTCTCGAAAGGTAAACTGTCTAATCTACAGTTAATTATTCTATCTACTTGCATTAAATTTAAGTAAATGCCTCAGCTACCTAAGGACGAGAGCTTATCCGCTCAAGATCCGTTACATATACAAAGTGCGCTTCATCACATCAACGTATTAATGTTTGGCGCAACCATATTACAATGTTTCAAAATTTGAATGCTGGCGCTGTCCAGCTGTTCCTTTGCCTCTACGCGCTGACTCGCTTGATTGAGTAAAGTGATGCTCCTGCATCATTGGGATACTTACTCTGATCAAAGGGCCATAGAGGAATCTGCAATATTTACGGTCGCCCACACATGGGATTTCTTTAGGGATGCCATTAAAGAAAAGTACTACCCTGTTGGAAGCTACGAGGGCCAGTACACAAGATGGACCACCCTACGTCAGGAAAGGGACCAGACAGTACCAGATTTCACTAATATTTTCCATACCCTACGTACCAAATTGGGTATCAAAGACTCTGAGTGACATCTGGTGCTGAAATACTGTGGCTGTTTGCATAGATACATTCAAACAGAAATGGAGTTTCTGGACATTGCATCATTGGGTACAGCTTATAGATATGCTGTCAAGATAGAGCAAAAATTTAAGAAGAAGAGGCGAGAGTTTGGATCTGCAATCTCCTCACAACTGAAGCAAGGCAAAGGCGGTCCCAACCCACACAACAAGGGACAGAGCAAAGATGGCCACTCTCAGGACAACCAATCCAAGCTGCAACACAAGAAGGGTAATGAGAAGTCGAAGAAGGACATGGGAAAATGGTGTGAATACGATAAAATCCCTTGGCACAATACCAAAGAATACCGCTCCAAGCAGTCACTTGTGGCCGAGCTGAAAGCTTCCGAGCCAGAGGCCGATTCTGACTTCGAATCAAATCCATAAGGAGGGAAGTGGATTATCGATGCTGAACGCAGTGCCACTGTCGCTACCACGAAAGTCCAGCCAAGCGAACCAGAAGAACCAGAGGAAGGAGAACGCCTCTTTCACTCACAGATGTGGGTAAATGGGGCTCCATATTGTTTCATTGTCGATAACGGAAGTCAAAAGAACCCGATCTTAGCAGAGGTCGTCAAGGAGCTAGACCCGCTGACGACACTGCACCCGCAACCTTACACCATCGACTAGCATTCCAAAGGAAGAGATCTCTGTGTCAGTCAACAGTGCCATCTTTCATACGACATCAAGCCTTTCAAAGACGAGGTATTGTGTGATATTGCTCCCTTTGAAGTTTGTGATTTTCTTTTAGGACAAGCATATTTGTGGAAGCGACATGTTGTGTATGAGTCTAGACCCTACAGTGTTATTATTACTTTGGGTAGACAATTGTACAGGATACCAGAGGTAGCGCCGCCTACCGCTATTTCTTTAATCTCTGCTAAGCAATGCAGTAAGGTCATTTCATAGACCGAGAAGTTCATAATTTTTGTGATCCATGCTCTCAGTAAGTAGATGGTTGCCGCCACATCCGTGGCCTCTACACAGAGCCTCTCTTTGCAGCAGAAGCAAGTGAACGAGATCGTGGAAGAGTACATAGATATCTTCTCCTTACCCATTGGGGTCCCGATGCACTGCCAAGTCAAGCATCCAATTGATCTAACCCCCGATGCACACCTTCCTAATGGACCAGTCTATTATCGCTTGCTGATGGAAAATGACGAAATCAAGCGTCATATCCAAGAGCTGCTTCAAAAGGGGCACTTCAGACCCAACTCCTCCCCTTGCGGAAGCCTGATTGTACTGGTGCAGAAGAAAGACGGGACCTGGCGGGTCTGCATTGATTACAGAGCATTAAACAAAATTTTCATTCGGAACTAGTACCCAATTCCCATAATTGATGACCTTCTTGACCAACTCAAGTGGGAAAAGTTCTTTAGCAAGATTGACCTAAAGTCTGTCTACCACCAGGTTCCCATCGAACCAACTGATGTATGGAAGACAACTTTCAAATCTAAAGAAGGTCTCTTCGAATGGCTGGTCATGCCCTTTGGCTTAACAAATGCACCAACCACTTTTATGAGGTTGATGGATGATGTATTGAGACCCTTCACCAACTCTTTTGTGGTGGTATATTTGGATGACATCCTCATCTTCAATAGAACTTGGGAGTAGCACATACAACATATTCAACAGGTTTTGAGCACTCTGCGACAACACAAGCTATATGCCAACTTGGAAAAATGCTCCTTTAGCATGAACAAGTTCCAATACTTGGGGCTACATTGTTGATGAGCATGGGGTACATGTTGATCTAGCTAAGATCCAAGTCATTCGTGACTGGCCAGCTCCAACCACACTAATCGATTTTTAGAGCTTCTTGGGACTAGACAACTTCTACCGATGGTTCGTGTTGGGATTCTCCCATATTGCATGGGCCCTCAACCAAGGGACCAAGGGCGGTGGCAGGGCAAAGTTCACGTGGGGAAGGAACAACAACAAGCATTTGATGATCTGAAGCATTGCTTGTGCTCAGCTCCAGTACTCTCCTTACCCGATTTGCAACAACCGTTCGAGATTGAGACTGATGCATCCGACTATGCTGTAGGCGTAGTTATCACTCAACACGGTCATCCGGTAGCATACCATAGTGAGACACTCTCAAATACTATCCGAAAATAGCCCACCTATGACAAGGAAATGTATTCCATTGTACAAGCCTGTCATCAATGGAAACATTACATTCTGGGAAAGGAGACAATCATCGACACTAATCACAAGCCTCTGCAGTTCATACAAAGACGAGGAAAGTTGCAGAATGGCCATCATCAGAAGTGGACCACCTACCTGTAGCAGTTCCATCTCAACATCAATTATAAGACAGGGAGCACAAATCATGTCGCTGACTGCCTCACTCGACCTCCCGTGGATGCACTCACCACCGTGCTCCATTCCTGTGGGCATGAGGCATCTAAGTGGCCCCAACTTTATTAGCAAGATCTGGACTTCGCCACCACCTATCAACTCTTGGGTACAGGCTTGATTGTCACCGATTTTCACATTCAGGATGGACTGTTATGCCATCTGGGCCATCTCTGTGTTCCTGTAAGCGAGCGTGCAAAGATGATTTGGGAGGATCACTACAGTCGGATGGTAGGACATTTTGGCGTGGAGAAAACTGTGGCCATTCTCCAAAAACATTTTTATTGGCCAAAAATTCGACAGGACGTCAACAAGTATATCAGATCTTGCACTGCCTGTGCCATTGCCAAGCCAACCATCAAGAAGCAAGGCTTATACACCCCTCTTCCTACTTTTGAGAGACCTTGGGAATCCATCTCGATGGATTACATGTGTGGCCTTCCATCCACCAAGCAAGGCAATGATTGTGTATTTGTGGTAGTTGATCAGTTTTCGAAGATGGCCATCCTCACAGCCTGCAAGAAGAGCATATCAGCGGTAGATACTGCCAAGCTCTTCTTTGAACGAGTGTGGGTCCATTTTGGGATACCACAGACCATCATCTTCGATCGGGACAACAGGTTCCTCAGTGTTGAGATTATGTACCTTGGGAAGTGTTCCCCATGTGTTTGTGAGCTCCTAAACACATGTGGGAAGTACTATGTACTTTGTGTCGTGTACTTTATGTCTAATTTTACTTTGACTTAGGAGATTTAAGTCAAACGTGAAATTTGGTCATTTTAACCTAAATGACTATTAATTCACTTTGTGGGTGAATTAGGAGACATAAAGTGAACTTAGAGAACTTAACCCAAAGTGGGTTTGAGAGTGAGATTATTATGGGATGATCTCAACCATTGATTGGACATGAAATATGATGATCTCAACCGTCCATTCATTAGGTTTCCTTATGGAGGTTCAAGAGGGGCGCAAAGGGCAAGGAGGAGCTCATTCATTCATTTGTTCACTTGGAGAGTTTGAGAGAGAGCACGAGGATGAGGTTTGTTGCATGTGTTGAGGAAAGCTTGGGCGCTTCTATCCATGGAGGCAACCATCAAGCTTAGGTCCTCAGTTATTTAGTGGAGAGGTTCTTGCTTGGACGAGGGCGCATCATCAACAGGGAGGACTTTCAGAGCTCAGATTGCAGTGAGGTCTGTTTCGGTCGGAAGCTACAGTTTAGTATCAGAGTACTATAGGAGGGTTTCTCCATCAGAGCTTCTAGTTGGCAGAGAGATTCAGTTCAATGTTCTTGACAACATTTTTGGAGGGCGCACCTTCCTAGGGCGCACTTGCTTTAGTTGGGCTTGTATTGCAGCTTGGATCAAGCTGCTATTGTATCAGGTTCTTTTGTTTATTGTACTTGCTGTATTCTACCTTCTAT
>JZKD02S1831438.1:1007610-1018812 GCA_000966675.3 Picea glauca | reverse complement strand
GAAGAAAAGGAACCTTCAAAGAAGACTAAGCAGGATGAAACAAACTTCTTCTTCTAAGACAAGGTAACAATACTCTTCATAGTTCTTGTACATACCATGTTTTTTGTACATATCTATTTCCTAAAAGATAATATGTTCCAAGAGAAACTATACCTATGGAAGAACAACAAGATAAGGATGGCTATCACTATGACTACAAGTCAGACAATACACATGAAAGGATGAAGTACATCAACAACCCCTGGTAACAATTCATGTGGAAGATATTACATAAGTAACAACTGCAAGATAAGCCGAAATCATAATCAATCTTGAAGAAACCTAGAAGAAGTAAAGACAGAAAGAAGACAACAATCAAGAGGAAATTGGAAAAAGATTTGTGACACTTTGCAGAAGGCAATAAGGATGCAGACGGAAGCGTGGACTCTCCTAGATGGAGAGAGCCGATTATATATTTCCAAAAGAAGAGCATGCATTCATGCATGAAGCAAGGATTAGGAGGGAGCTAATCCTAAATTATATGATCCATTGAAGATGATGAAGTATCTATCCATGGAAGCAAGCATGAGAAAACAACACGTGTTCAGTGTGACCTTAGAAGAAGTCTTCTTCGAAAAGAAGCCTTAAAGTATCCTTGGTTGTCCATCCAAATCCATGATCCTATGATGAAAGGAAGAAGTTGGAATCTTCAGAGCATGTAATCTATAAGAAAACTCCATGGACCCAAGAGCTAAAGAGAAACATGAAGAAGAACATGAAGATTCCAAGAGAGAAAGAAAAGCTACAACAACCAGTCATTATATCAAAGAATCACAAGCCTACCAGCTTGATCTAAACTCTCTAGAAGCAATCAAGCAGAAGGAATGAAAGTTGTGATGAAGAACAGTGTATGGAAGACTTATGAATGCAAGCATTGTGAGATCCAGAACTAGAAGTTCTCCCAGATGGAGGGAGGAGACTATGATGATTGCTTGTTCCAGTAAACTAGACATACCTCTACATGAGCCATTATATCATCCGCAATATCCATGGGTTGGAGTTTACATTAGATGAATGCAAAGACTGTTCTCTAGAATAATTGAACAAAGAATGTATGTAGAACAACCTTAAGGCTTTGAGGTATACCAGGAAGAGACTCTTGTATGTAGATGGAAGAAGGTTTTGTATGGATTCGAACAACTTGGTGCGAAGCCTCCAATGCACAGCAAAAGCATGGTGAAAAACCTTCTATAGCAAAGATACTGTATCAGAATGGTTACTCAGAACTCAAGGATGATGGATTGCCAATCCATGACAAAGCTCTCATGATGACAAAAGAAGTACTGCTTGGATATGTTCCAGGTTTGACCCTTGCCACAATGTTATGAGCTAGCAAGAAACAAAAGAGTTGAATTCAACTATGACGATCAGAGCTATATGAAGCTTTCAGAAAAACCAGTGTTCCAGAAAGACCGAAGTACATTGAGATCAAGCATTACATTCTCCGTGATGAAGTCTAGAAAGGAGAAGTGGTTCTCCAATATATATCTTCACAGGTGAGCAGATAAGCAGACACTTTGGTAAAGCCTCTGTTCAAGATGAAAGAGTTTGTGTACTCAAGCTAGAGCTCGTGGAGATGACTTCCTTATTGGAAAAGGAAGAGATGACTCCCAGGTTGGGAGGGAGCACTGATGTGTTATTGATTTATGGACAATCATTTTTTAGTTCGAAAAATGGTCCAGGATGAGCAGTTCTTTTCCAGTTCAGAAAGTGGTTTGAGATTTTTGACGGACAAGCATTTTCCAGATCGGAAAATGGTCCAAATCGAACGGTCATTTTCGTAATGAAAATGGTTCGATGGATTGCTGATGTACCATAGACAACGATTCCCCTTGTGGTTAACATAGGGAATGGTCTAGGACAGTCTCTCTTCTTGACGATCACTCTCAGTAGTGGTCAAGAAGACTGGTCCGCCTCGCTGGACAGTTATTCTTTCGAAGCTCACAGTTGTGAGCAGTTTCGAAGAATGGTTTGTTTTGGAGGTTGGTGCAGGACAACCATTTCCTCAGGAAATGGTCCAGACAGTCATTCCCTAGGGCGGATTCATTCTCTCCAGGTTTCACTTTGTTTAGTGCTGGAGGAATGGCCCAGATAGGCGAATGGTGCAGGTTCAACAATCAGGGACAGGCATTACCTAGGGTAGATTCATTCTCTCCAGGTTGCACTTTGTTTAGTGCCGGAGGAATGGCCCAGATAGGTGAATGGTCCAGGCTCAGAAATCGGGATAGTTATTCTTCCTTGCTTGAGAAGAATAGTCCAGATAACTCATCGTTGATGTTTTACTTTCTTAGGGCAGATGCCTTTCCAAGATCTCACAGATGTGAGTGGAAGAATGGCCCAGACGATTCAGTTTATATATCATAACAATGTTTTCTATGCAGGTTGATGATATGATTGTTATGGAGACTGTATGTCTCCGGATAGTAGATGTATACTACTGTAGTGGATATGTTCCATTGATTGTTACTGTATGTCACTGATCAAGTATCTGTGTGCTACTTGGTGTGGCAGTGTGCCACTAGATTGTAGTTGTGTACTACTATGAATAGACACAGTTGTGTTCTATTGAGTGACATTGTTCCGATTGCCTTGAAGACTATCGGTAGTGTTGGAAATGATTATCAACTAGATGGATGATCAATGGACAAAGATTTCCCAGACGAAAAATAGTCCAGGACATTTATTCTTCTAGGACATATGTTCGGATTAGAAGAATGGCTGTTGTGTTACTCTGTGGAGTGATTGACTCATCCAACATTATGTCTGATTACTCAGATAGAGTATGGTTTCGAGAGATGATGCAACTGATGACACTGATAGCGATGATGGTGCTCATGATCTAATCACGAGATAGTCTATACGACTATGTTGATGCTACCGGGTGAATGGTATGTTTGTGCTCAAGACCATTACCTTCAATACCTCCCTAGCTAGGAGGGAGTGTTGATATTATGGTAGCTGTGGGAGGTATTTACCTCCACTTGTAAACCGGACGAGAATAGAATATTTCGGGAAGCAAGAAGAAACCCTAATTAGTTGGCTAATAACCCTAGAAGACAAGTCGACTCAAGAGGATAACTTGTATTAGGTTATTAGCCTCCAAGAGAAGAAGTTAGCTAAAGGAAATATTATATACTAAGTAAATAGGCACCCAGAATGAGAAGTCGGCCCAGGCAGTTTGCCAGTTTTAGTATAAATACAGGAGGCCAGTCTTCATTCTGGCAGGCATTCTCAGAACTGCAGAAGCAACACTTGTGCGCACTGCAGTTGGCCAGCTTGTGCTCAAGTTTGGAGGAGAGCTATTGTTGCAGCTGCTGCAGCTAGCAGATTTCGGTTTTGGCCTGGACTCTCTCTTGGTTATGGTTTGGACTCTCTGATTAGCTCTTGTTACTCCTATTTGGTGCGCTATCCTTGGAGAGAGGTGCGCTATCTTGTTTGGCTATCTAGCCTAGGGTTTGCTTCCAGAATGATTCTCTGTCAAGGTTAAGGTGCTCGGGGGTGGCTTCGGCCTATGGTTGGGTGACAATAGTGATATTGTCTATGGTTAAACGAGCACATCCATTATATTCTAACATGGGTTGGGTATGCACACTCACTTTTCTCTCTTATACTTATGCTTCTTTTCAACACTTCCTTACTAGATGGCCATAGTAGTATCATGTGTTTACAGATGATGACCAATTCGGTGGCATTTCCTCAAGAGTGGAGAAATTATACGATGATGATTGGGTCTTCATATACTCATCTACACTCATATTTGAGTTGGGTCATCTCATACCCACTGTCCTTGATGTTTTCAACGACGACTGTAATTTGTATTGAGTTGGGTATGCCCACTCTATTTGTATTTTATCATCCTTCTTCATGTCCCCATGCTAAGATTAAGGGGGGATTGTTGGAATGATGGTAATCTTTACATGTGGTCATTTATGGTTAAGCACCCTCCTTATTGTATTTTATATATATTTGACTAGTTTGACCTAGTCATCCTCTTGGAGTGTGTGCCCTTGTTTTGTCGTCCCATAAGCCATTCTTTTAGGGGCATGATTCTTTAGCCTACAAGCAACATATCTTGTGTTTCTCGTTTTCATGCGTTCATCTTTTCTTCTCTTTATAATGTGCCTATGGTTCATGTTGATTTAGGGTTTGTTGGTGGTTGCATTCAATCCTTCTCTCTCTTGTGATCTCAGTAGACCTATTGATCACAAAAGGATGTGAAACTCTACAAATTTATGTCTTACCTTTATTCCTTGTGATATGGAAGGGGAATTGTCAATCAAGTTGACCTCCATAATTTCAGGGTTCTTTGTTCTGCTTTGTTGCTTCCTCCTTTCAAACTGCAATAGTCTATTGAGACAAAAGTAGATGATTTCCAGTGTTCACATTTCAACATATAGCTGCACTTCCAGGCAGCAAGTCCCCTCGCTGCTTATCTTGCTTGAGACAAGGATTCACTTGGAAGTTGGAACTCCTTTCTCTCACTTGTGTAAGCTACAAAGAAGATAGAGTTACACCCTTCCCAGTTAAACACTAGTTGTGTAATTTGTCTAGTTCAATGCTCACATCAAGGCAAGTACATGGACATCCTTATTTTCTGCACAAGTGCTTCAATTGACTCCTGTAATTTCACTTCTTCAACATGAAGGATATCAAATGGTTTTCTACTTCAAACCGTTTTAGCCCAATAAACTGCTCTTCCCTTGGTTCAGGTACTCTACATTCAGAAGATGTTTTTCAGGTCCTATCATCTGCCAATTTAGGGTTTTGTATCATGAACCCAAGTATAGAACCACTGTCGACTATTATGCCCCTTGTTGGAAAGGGTGTAGTTTTAGCAGAAATTGGGGACAATTTTCTCTTAATAGGGAGGGATTGATGAGACTTCATTAGTCAAAATCAAAAGTGTCGAGAGTTGCATAAATGGAAAGTGCATCTTGTAAATAACTTTTAATTTTAGCTTTCATTTGTTAGCGTTCTTCTCATCCAAGTTTTCCCTTATTGGATGAGATAGGTTTTCTTATCTTATAAGCAAAGTATGCATGGTATTCTTGCTAATCTTGTACATTGTTCATTCCAATTCTGTTTGCTATGTACTTTTGTATATACATATACCAAATAATTGTGTAGAGGTTGTGCAGGTGGCAAATGCTCCTGTCTCTTGTGAGTGTGTTTAGTTCCTTGCTTCTGCATGTCCGTTTCTTCCCAAGATTTCAGCTGTGAGTGCATATCATTCTTGCCAATTCTTTTATGGATCTCATAGATTATGCTCTAAGAGAGCAATAGGAGCCAGGTTTTACTCTTGGTAAAATAATCTCTCAGGCTTCATATGTAATGCAGGAAAATTTTCTTCGCTATATAAAAATAGAATATACTTTTAGGCCTAAACAATTTTGTAATTATCTTAGTGATATAAAATTGAATATGTTTGAAATCCTTAAAAATTATCGTTGCACGAGTTAGCATGGTCTACAATATGAACTATAATATTTTGACTGTTTTATGAATACCTGGAATATTTTTTGCTTACTATTATAAACTAGAATTTTCACAAGATTTCACCATTAAAACATGCTCAAGACCAGAAGGAGCTCATTTGCAGAATGGGAACTTTCTACTTAACTTCGATTAACCAAAACTGGAACACTCCCAAGTCTAGTTACCACATAATATTTATAGGACATAGTTGTATTGTAGCCTATGAAACAAAGCATTCCAGTCTAGAATTCCTGGCTTGTAAGTTATCCATGAATGCTGAACACATGCATGTCTAGGTGAAATACACATCATTAACATTGTCTGAAATAGAGTTATTGCTATGGTATTTTATTATCTTCTTTTGCCCTACTTTTTTCATCTCTATTGACAACTGAAAATTAAAAAAAATATGAATTAAAAGATGACAAATTTGATAAAATTGTATTCATTCATGGCCTTCGTTTAAAATAGGATATGTTCTGTGTTAACCACTTAATCTCCATGTTCATTCTCTTGGAAGAATGGATTGTTGTAGGTGGTTTCCTATAAATGTATTCAACTTACGCTTTTTTGTCCATGCTTTTTATAACCATTAGAATCCCTATAAACTTCTCCTTCAAAGCATTTTTTTTCTTGCAATACTAAGGCTAAATTTATAGGTCTAGTATAGTTAGTTTTTACCATAACCCTCCTAGAAATTGATAGAATAATTGAGCTTTCTTGTATAAAGCTTGAAAATGACATTGTCTGTAGTAACTAATTTTAAAGCTTCTTGTCCTGTCATTCTTAACGTCCATGTAGTATTTGTTTTTACTTTTGTAGAATTTAAATGTCTAAAATTTACATATGAATGAAATTTCTAGATTATTTATGGTATTCAATATATATATATATATATATATATATATATATATATATATATATATATATATATATATATATATGCAAGGACATTTTCTTATACATCTTCCTGCAAATGAATGCCTATTTTTTGGATGACATGCGGTTGTCTTATGTTTAATGCCATTTTGTGTAAACTTCACTGTCTCTTTGTTCACAAGTTCTTTTTTTTGTTATATATAATTAGGTTGGCGTCTAGACTATTTTCTTGTTTCGGATTCGATTACAGACAAGGTATACGACTCTTACATTATTCCAGATGTAAATGGCAGTGACCATTGCCCCATTGGCCTCATTTTGAAGTGTTAGATAGCCTTTTGTGGCTTATTAGCGATTATAATTTAAGTTATAGTGCTTGTACAATACTTGGCATCGAGTATAAATATTCATATGGCCTCTATTTGAAGTCAATACATAACTTGGGCAGGTTCAAGGAATACTCTTTTTCCCATTTCTAAGCACTAAAAAATGTCATATGTTGTGATTTCTACAATTTGGTGTTTTTTGGGCAATTTTGCAATTATTTATGCTCACTTTTTAAAACTGGTGCAAATTTGTTTTCATAATTAAGTCATTGTGTATTGGCTTCTTTTTAGTAGGATTAACAATAGAAACTCTTAGTTATGGATTTTAAACTGTTTTTTTTGCAGAAATATCCATTTTTTCAGTTTTGAAAATCTCATCTAGTTGCTTAATTGATCTATGAATTTCCATTCTGCCTATTAATCTAATTGGTTATTTTTGAGTCCATTGGTCACTGGACTTCTCGCATGATATCAAGAGAGAATTGCCCATAATTTTAGGTTTTATAATTTTTGAGGCATTGAAAAAAGATATATAACTAGCATTGGACGATGTTTCTCTTTTTGTTGTATTCTAAAATTTTTGGGAGTTTTATCTAAAAGACTTTGATATAACCTTAATATACTTAGTGTTGTTTTATATTTTATTTCTTACTATTTTGATTTCGTCAATTGTTTCAATTATTATTTCCAACTTTAATGTATTATGTTGAGGTCCCAATGGCACATGAACAAAAAAAACATGACAAAACATAATCCAAATAACATCAGAGTCGCAGTTTTTTCAAAATATAGCTGAAATATTCTGAAAGATATGAACACTATAGAAAGATCTTCCCTAATAGTGGGAAAGATCACTACTTCCAAGTGATGAGTTGCAGAGTGTATGCCCTAATAAGAGAGCATAACAAGAAAGCAATGAAATCGTTCTTTGGGGAAAATCAACTTTGTTAGAAAATTTATTCTAGGCTTTGCGAAACCTAATGTAGGTGAAACATTCAATTTTTTCATAGAAAAGTATACCAACTTTGTGAATAATTCCTTATTGAAGAAAGTACAACCAGATTATTGTTCAATAGTAATATTCTACAAATAATATATATTAATAACTGTTAAAAAAATACACAAAGTAGTACAACTAGACTATTAACAAAGTAAGTAATACATATTAATAACTATTAAAAAAATACAACTGGCCTATTAATACTTTGAAAGTCTTGTTTATTAGTGAACACCGATTCTCACTGTTAAATTGTAAAATCTATTAATAAATTAATACTGTTATCCCCATTTTGTGGATAACTAAGGAGATGATGTCTCGGGGCCCTTAGGTTGCAGATATGGAGTATCGAGAGACTACATGACCAACAAAACACATTGCATAGATGGAAAACCCACTCACCACCACAATTGGTCATAGGTTTACAAATGGCATCCACCACACCAATTGGCTTCCGGAAGGTAGTGGGCCTTGCTCCATGAGGTACAAGTCAATATTATGGTGAGCATCATTTCAATACCTAAGCCATTTGATTATGTTGCATCTTAGATTGCTCTAGATTTCATGATATGTGCTTGGACATTATGTCTTTTGCCCTGCTTCATCTTGGTGGTTGACATTGTGCCCTAATAAGTGGTCTTCTTTGGGAATGGATTTGCTAATGGGAAATCCCTTAATTAGCCATCGTACCGTTCCCGACCATACTTACCATTTTCCATCATTATTCCCCTTTGTTTCCTTATCTCTTGGGATTTTAGGGTGTATTGACCCAAGAAGGGGTTGTCCCTCATTCTATGGGAAGAAGGGGCTAAAGGCCCAGAGGGGTTGGTGTTGGGTAAAAGATAAAAGCCATATATGAACCTTCCAGATGGTTTGCCCAAGGATCACCCAAGAACACAATAAAACACTTATCTTTAAATACAAGGGCACCCATAATATAACAAAGAAATAGCCTGAACGATAGATTGAAGGATAGGAGGTCTCATCACGAGCCGACCTTGTTGATGATTATAGCTTTGTGAGACATCCTCCACCCTACTGTAAAGCATGAATCCCTAACTCTATGGGATAACCCTATTGAATTTAGTGGGGGCAATGCCATATTTTATGTGAAAAGGGAATTTATTTGTTATTCAGGTTTGTGATTCAGGATGGGTATCCTCAAGGCCAGGAAGGTCTGTTACGAGGGAATACAGTGAGTGCTGATACGAGGAAGGCAATAACAATAGTACTGTGGGTGGCAATAGCACAATACAAGGGGACATAGACTGAGTGATTTGGTCTGTGAGAGAGCCCATGAGATGGGTGTGTCGTTCGTCTTGAAGACTGAGATGGAACGCTGTGTGCCCCTGTGTGGGATGAGAATGCCCATGAGATGGGTGTGTCGATGTGTGTGCCCCTGTGTGGGTGAGGATGCCCATGAGATGGGTGTGTCGTTTGAGATGAAACGATGTGTACCCCTGTCAGGGGTGAAGGTTCCCATGTGATGGGTGTATCGTTCTCCTCTGTGTAGAGAGTTGAGATGATGTGATACTCCAAATGATTCTCCCGTGAGACTCAGTGAGATAAAGATCTGTTGAGTAGGACGTCCCTGTGGCTGCACACAAGTGGACGTGCCCCTAGTGGCTGAGCACTAGTGGGTGTGTGAGATCCCTTGCTAGAGAGTTGAGATGATGTGATACTCCAGATGATTATGGTGTGAGACTCAATGAGATAGAGATCTGTTGAGTAAGATGTCCTTGTGGCTCGACACAGGTGGACGTGTCCCTAGTGGCTGAGCACTAGTGGGTGTGTGAGATCCCTTGCTATATTATCTAAGAGTAAGATTTACCCGTAACCATAATTGTGTTGTAAAGGGTATAGGTCGGCCCCACCATAAAGTGAAAGATAATTAATGTAAAAGATAATTAATATTGTAATTATTAATTATATTCTGAGTTATTGAGGTCGGCCCTGTTGTGTCAATAGACACCACTTTTGATGTGTCAATAGACACCACTTTTGATGTGTCCAGTCTAGTATAAATAAAGGTGATTTCCCCATTGAGGAAACACACAACACACGTCATTTTGGAAATTTCAACAAGTACATATTCTAGGGCTGAAGTGCGCACCTCTCTTGGGTGCTAGCTTCTTCGTTTTGGAGAGCACCCTTTTGTGTGCTAGGTCTATGGTGTGGGAGGTCTTTCTCTTGAGAATATAACAAAGGATTGCTGGGTTTTCTTCCCTTGTTGAGAAGGGTTTCCCAAGATATTTCTTGTGTTCTTGTGCATGGTATTTCTTCTTGTGATATTGGTTATTGCAACAATTGTTAATGGTGTAGTTGCATTTGTTTATGGTTCAAGTAAATGCTAAAAATTAAATAAACTTCATGCTTGAGCCTAGCATAGTGAAAATCAAACAGACCTATCATGTCCATGGATATCTAGTGGTATGACATTGTCATTATCTGGTCGCCAAACCATGGCAGTGACTCTCAGTTGCTGAGAGAAAGGGGGTCTCATCACGAACCAACCTTCTCATTTCATTAGGCATTTGTGGGTGACATTGCCACCATTTGGTCACCACGCCAGTGCAGTGACCTTCAACCTCTCTTTTTGCTAAAGAAAATATAAAGAAAGAAAGATAAACGACAAATAATGGGCTTGGAAAAAATGCATTGTGGATGAAGGTACCACACACCCTCTATAAAGGAACCCATGAATGAGACACTACGACCCCTAGTATGTTATGAGCCCTATGCCCATTGAGTCTTGACCCCATCCACCTCATTACACTCTACATGGCTTAGAGAGAGACCTCTTGGAGGCTCTCCTTGACCTAGGGCAAGATCTACCAAATAAGACACCTTGTCAACCCTCCCATACTTGAGCTTGACAAGTCACATAGTGTCTTTGAGCTGTTAATTGTTTGATATAGTAATATTTGATGCACATGCTTAGATGGCTTATTTATTGATTGGATCCACTTATCATGATGTTATGACTTGAGATCCTTGGAGGGCGTGTCCATTTGTTTTTGCAGGACCTAGTTGGTGGACAGTTTTGGGAGAACAAGCCTAACTTGGGCTTCCATGGGGCTACAAGCCCACAGGTTGGATGCCAGGGGCTCACATGTCGGATGATATAGAGATGACTTGGACGACCTTGATGATGACTTGGATGACCTAGCCCACCCACTACTTGTTAAATGATTTTCCCAGGAGGGGCAAAACATCCCACTTTTGAGCATGACGTCATGATATTGGGGGCTAGGGCTTGGTGGTGAGGTGCCACTCATTTGTACTTGGACGTTTTGAGGAGAAGAGGGTTTTCACCAAGATGAGATCATCTAGATGCTTGACACATGGCCTTGGAAGACCCTTCCATGCTTCTCCTGTTAATATTATGGTAGCTGCGGGAGGTATTTACCCCCACGTGTGAACCTGACGAGAATAGAAGACTCCGGGAAGCAAGAGAAACCCTAATGAATTGGCTAATAACCCTAG
>JZKD02S1831438.1:964081-1002648 GCA_000966675.3 Picea glauca | reverse complement strand
GAATTGGCTAATAACCCTAGAAGCCTTGTCGGCTCAAGAAGATAATTTATATTAGGCTATTAGCCTCCAAGAGAAGAAGTCGGCCATAAATTATAATAATATACTGAACAGACACCTGTCCAGAAGGAGAAGTCGGCCCCAACAAAACAGACAAAACCACTGTAAATACAGAGTGCCAGTTCTCATTTGCAGCATCTCAGAATTGTAGTTTTCCAGTTGGTGCGCACTGTAGTTGCAGTCTGGTGTACAGGTTTGGAGGAGGGTTGCAAGTGCAGGTGCAGTAGCAGCTAGTTCTTAGTTTTGGCTTGAATATCTTTTGGCTAGGGTTTGGACTATCTGATCAACTTTTTGTGATGCGCTATCCTTGGGGATTGATGCGTTGCTCTTTGTTTCGCTATCTAGCCTAGGGTTTGCTTCCGGAAGAATTCTCAGTCAAGGTTAAGGTGCTCGGAGGGAGGCTTCAACCTGTGGTTGGGTGACGAGGGTATCATCAATGGTAAAACGAGCACACCATCTTCTATATTCTAACATCTCCAACACCAACGACCTCCTCAAAGTGGAAAAACGTCCCCTGAAGTGGTGACATCATCCTAAATTAGGGTTTAATTTGTGCAAAAGATGAAATTTTAAGTGAATTGTTTAATATTATTGTGTTAAGGGGGCAAGATTAGGGTTGTTGACCCCTAATCTTGTGTGTTACTCCTTATTTTGTGGAGAAGCCATGTTGGCTAATTTTTGTATAAATAGAGATCATAAGATCTCATTAAACATAACTCTCCCTCCCTTGAGAGACCTGGTCTGAAATTTTCGGTCCCCTTAGCTCTTTAGCTCTTGTGCACTTGTCTTATGCCTATGTTTATGAATGGTTGATGGAAGAGGCTTAGCGCTAGCCTTGGATGATGCATTTCTAGCTCTGTGGTCACTTGTCTTGGTATTTCTCTTGATCTTGGTATGATTTTCTACTATTATGCTATCATTATTTCAAGTTCAAGTGTTTTATGCTAGGAGCTAGGTGGGAAGTATAAGGGCATACACCCCCACCATAACTTTCATCATTGTTATTTGCTTCATCTCATTGAACAAGGGTTTGCTAAGAGAAGTATAAGGGCATACACCCTCTTAGCTTAAACCCTAGCCTAGAGAAACTTGCCTCGGGGAGTAAAAGGGCTTACACCCCCAAGGAGGTAGCTTCTCTAAGTTCTTTGTGACTCCATTAACTCAATATTAAAGACACTAGTCATTGATTTGTTGCATTGGAGAAATAAAATATTGCATTGGGAAACATAATCTTGGACCTTTTGAAAATTCTCTTGCTTGAAGTTGTTTTATCTCATTGAGAGGAGTCATCCCCCACTAGGGCATCCCCTCTCTCCTAACACTCTAATTGTTGTTACAAATTTTAACCTACAACCATTAGGGCTGCATAACTTTAGCTATTAATACTCTCATAACTCTAAATCTAACCCTAGACTAGCTCTCTAACTTTGCTCATGTACTCTACTAACTAGGGCACATCTTTTAAGCTAGTTCTTGGCAGTTTTTCATGGTTGATTTTGCTGTTGTTCACCACTGAATGCTATAGCCATAAGGATGAAATTTTCTGCAGAAAACACACATTACAACAACCATCTTATCTAGCTTCTCAAGTGCCCATTTTCAGCCTATAGTCATTGCTAAGTTTGATGCTGATTTACCTAACTAGTCTAGATCTTTACATGCTGATTTTTAGATGTTTTACTTTCTGATATAAGTTGATATATACTGCTGTAAATTAGGGACAACAAGTTTAACTTGCTGATCCAACTAACATATACTATTGCAAAGTTTGTTTCCTTGTGTCTCGGGCAGGTACAATCATCCAGAGAAACACTATACTTGTGGGGCAGCTTTTACTTGACTTAAAATGCATCTTTCCCTACCCTTCATTCCATTCATACTTGACCTCTAGGGGTTTCTTTTCCACTTCCCTCCTTATCCGTCTCAATCCCCCTAGGGTCATCGAGATTGCCTCCCTAGAGTGACCTAGTTACCCTTGAAGTGCGAGACCTACATCGATGTGACATTGGGTGTAGGATTCCCATAGTTGTAGCACTTGTTCCTTGGTTGGGTCGGACTTTTCCCAACCTACAACTTGCGCTATAACAAGTACAAATAAGATATTGTTCAATTGCAATATTGAGTAAGTAATATATATATATATATATATATATATATATGAGAAAGACCTCGAGTACTTTTGGTGCAGGGGTTAACTTTCAATATGCACTCTATCAAATTGAAATTTTGTTTCAAAATTGCAGAAACAAATTAACACATGGACTACCAAAGATTCACCACTAGCGATTGAAGTGAACGATGCCAAACATAATCAATACTATGTCATTAAATTTCAATGAAGCATAAATGGTGTAGGGGTAACCTTCAATTCTATACTCTGTCAACTACATTTCTTGCAAAATCTCAAATACAATTCAACACCCACGGAAATACCAATGAGCCATCACACACCACGCTCTTTGACGATGATCCTGTCCTCATAACCCACGCTGTTAAAAAAACGACTCCATCATTTAACTTTGATGCTACAACTCTTGCATACATACTCTCAGCTAACTTTGAAGGTCAACAATTTGTCACTCAGTCAGGTTTGATTCACATCAACGCGTAAAGAAATGCATCTGCACAATATTCACGAAGACAAGGTTGTTTAAAAAGAAGGGTATATGAATATAAAACTTCAAAGCCTTTTATTTCAATATTCCAACGATTTACAAATCCACAGACTTGTTTCATTAATCCCATTCCACTGAAAACAACAACACTACAATTGGTTTTATTGCCTTCATACACTATGAGGAATATAAATCAAACTTAACAGATCTATCGAGATCTTCAATTATTAGGAAATCCAAGCTAACTCCTAGACTTATTCTAACACCCCTAATTATATGCTCAACATACTAAAACAAGTAGATCCTCATCTTTGACTTATAATCGGAGGTGGACGCTGTTAAAAAAGGCTTAGACAATTCCTCCGCACACTTGTAGACCCAAAAACAATACCCTTACCTAACAACAAACATAAAAAATTTGTACAAGAAGTGATGCATTTGCATCAACTTCCTCTTATTTCAAGGATGGTGCAGAGGGTAAACCCTAGAGTCTTTGAGGCACAAGATAACAAGGTCCTCTAAACCACCCAACTTAAACCCAATTACACACACATATACAATTGTTAATACTTTGTAAATAACATATATAAAACTATTAACAAAGTAGTACAACCAAACTATTAACAATGTAAGTAATACATATTAATAATTATTAACAAAGTAGTAAAAAAAATTATTGATACTTTGTAAGTTGTATATATATATATATATATATAACTTTTTTTTTTTAAAATTGTGGTTCACGTCCAGTAATTCGGAGTACATAGGAGGGTCAAGTATTTCTAGAATATTTGGCTCACAAAGAGCAGCATGTTGCATAGATGAGACTAGAACCTGGGTGGGGAAGAGAAAACTCCCCACCCCAACCAATTGAACTACAACCATTTAACACACACACACACCTTTTAAGTATTATATATAAAACTAATAGCAAAGTAATATAACTAAATTATTAACGAAATAAATAATACATATCAATAATTATTAGTAAAAACAATAATTATTAGTAAAAACATATTATTATTAGATTGTAATACTGTATAAGTAATATATATTAATAACTATTAACAATGTAAGTAATACTAATAACTATTAACAAAGTAATACTATATATATATATATATATATATATATATATATTACAACTAAATTATAATCAAAGCATAATAACAATTAATACAAGTTGATTGATTGTTGTTCGAACTAATATATATTAATAATTGTTAACAAAGTAGTACACATGAATTTTTAATATATATAGATATATATTAGTGTATAGACACAACTATTATCAAGTAGTACAACTAAATTATATATATAGTTTGTAATATAGATATAGATTATATAACTATTAGCAAAGTAGCACAACTAGATTATTCAATGGTGAACAACTATTCATGGATATGTGATTCTAACGGTGTTAGTTATTTGGTTTAAATTATTATATTATGATTATTGATTTTCCTATGATGTATGATTGGAAATTTAAATATTTATATATTCCCTTTCTAATCGATGGATTAAAACACTTCCCTAGAAAATTCTACTACATGCAATATGTTTTTCTATTAATACCCAGAGGGTAAGTCAACCCAATCCATGAGTTATGGTGTTCTACGCTAACCATGGTGGATGAAATGAATTAAAGATCAAATTATTTATTGCAACGCATTGTAGAATCAACCTTAATTCTTAAATGGAGTTCACCCAGGACCCCCTCCCTTCACTATGCTTTTGTGTATGATAGTCCATTTACTGTGAAGTCGCATTGCATTTCTCTTTCCCCATTCTAGTCCACAACTGAATTGAAAGAAAAACCATGGTTCCAAGAGATTTCAAGCTTGCAAAGTGTAGAGATTTTAAAGCTTGGCAAGTCGAATCACATTTAATGGTAATATGATAGGCCTACTATGTCAAAAAAATTCTCTTATTAAAACTACTAGGGTTTTAACATAAGGTTTATATATGCAATTTTAAAATTTAAAATTTAAATTTGTAATAACATGACACCTCCAAATCTAAATCAATCAAGTAAATAATTAAGATTTAGTGTTAGACTATAAAGCATTGAAACCACTCACATGTAAATGGATCTAAAAAACAACTAGCAAGAGCATAATGCCTTAACCTCACCCCTTGTGATTGCAAAAAAATGTCCCATCTGCTTGAAAATAGGCGAATACGATTCCAAATTTGTTTTTTCCCCTTAAAAATAGGGAGAATATGTTTGGCTATTTATATCCAAAAATAGTAATAGGATTTCAAGATAAGGTGAAATATAATATATTCAAATAAAATAAAATATTCGTTGACCTTAAAAAATCCTAAAATTTCGCCTTTTTTTTTTTCTATAATTCGCCCTAAAAAATACCATGTTTCTATCATTGTTTTTTGTAATGGTGATTACTTTTCCTTTACTTTGTTGTCTAAGTTTGCATTGGCTAAGAGGATCATTTTGAAACATTTGACTAATTATTATCCACAAGGTAATGGTGTCGCTGAATCGACTAACAAAAATCTAATTCGGATTTTGAAGAAAATTGTAACAAAGGGTAACATGAATTGGCATAACGTGTTACCCAATGACCTCTAGGTTGACAGAGTTTCTCCAAAGGAGACATTATGTACTTTTCTTTATTATCTTGTGTATGGGCAAGAAGCAATACTTCCAACCAATATTATTTTACCTTCTTTACAATTGTCTCAGGCTTCAAGAGGATAGCCTTCCTCTGTCCTTCAAAATAGAAGTGATACTCTAATGATGTTGGAAGAGGAAAGGGAAAAGGCTAAGTAGAAATTTGCAACTCACAAGTAGATTGTTAAGAGATGGTTTGATAAGCATAAAGATGGTGATAAGAATTTTGAAGTGAGTGATTTGGTACTAAAATGGGATAAAGTTAATGAACGCAAAGGAAAACACACAAAGTTCCAAAACCTATGGCTCAGTGCTTACCAGATTGCTGAAAACATAGGAACTGTTACATATGGACTGCAAAGTCTAGAAGGTGAACTAGATCCTCTTCCTGTCAATGGTCATATCTTAAAATGATATTTCACTTAGATCCTCTCACGAGTGGTTTAATGTATCATAGTTTATTATCCTTATAGGATGCATTTATTTTACGTTTGATAGTTTGATATTGTGTTTCTTTTTCTTTTTCCATATGATTATTTCCTTGCATAGTTTAAGTTTTTTGCATGTTTTGCATATTTGAGGCATTTTTGTTTTGTTTCCTTAAAAACATTATGGGAGGTGTTTGGCTTTCAACCTTGAGCATAACACAACATTTAGTCCTCAGTGAAATACCTTACTGGTTTCAATTTCAAAAGTAAAGGATGCCAACAATGGGGCAAGTTTGAGAATCGTAATTTATATGTAGTTCCTTCTATATGCAGTTTGGACAAATAAATGTTTTGTTTGTGGAAGTAATAGTTATTTTCAAGTGTGAATGGATCAAACAAGTCCTAGATTCTAAGGTTATGATTCAATAATGAGGAGAAATTGATGATGAATTTTCTTCTTTTAAACGGGTGACCTTCAAAGCCTACATCCTCTATTCATATATTCTTTAACAAGTATCATCCTCAACTGTTTAATGATTGTTTCATTAAAAAATTAACTTGTTTAAGTTGAAACACACTATTAATGAGGACATGCATATATATTCGTTAAGGCTATGGACTTTCGCTAGTAACAGAGCAAGGTCTGTGATATCAGGTTATCTCCGTTATGGCTATGGACGTTCACGGGTAGTAGAGCAATACCAAAAGGATAACAATGTTACTTAGAGATACAAAATTAGTACCTTGTTACTAAAGGAACAATTTAAAATTGTTTTCTTTCTCAAAATTGAGTATCATTCATTTGAAGAAAAAGAAAAGAAAAAAATGGACTTATGGTTCATGCTTGATGAAAAGTGGAAATGAATTTCTAAGATGCATATAGATGGATCTATATAAAGTTTTTAATTCCTAAGTATGTGCCAATGCAACCATACTTGAAATTATTTTGTTTGTTTGAAGGTATAAACAAAGATGTTGGATTTATTTAATGAATCGCCATTTGTTGAGCACATAACAAACCCTAAAATTATAAAATTTTGGGTACCACTTTTTTTTTTTTTTTAAAGATATTTTGCTTAGATATTTTGCTAGTTTCACATTTGCATCTTGTAGGCATGTTTTGTTTTAAGATTTCATGCATTTCAAATTGTTCAAGAAAAATATTTAACACAATAAAAGGGAGAAATTGAATTTCAAATTCCTAAGCTAATTTTGAAGAAGAGTGACTCTTATTGGCGAAGTGAAATGACTTTCATCGTTGAGTCAAAGTCACTTTTGAGCGTCGACAAACATCGTTGATCCAGTCACTTTCGAGCGTTGATAAACATCGTTGAGTCAAAGTCATTTTCAAGTGCCGATAAATGGTCGATGAGTTATAAAGGGTAGGTGTCGACGTCGAGGTGAAAGCATAATTCAACTGTTGACACATGACTAAAATTAAAGCATTAGTTCTAAAGTGGAACGAAGTCACCGATATGTTCAAATGAAATCATTTCATTGATCAATGACCATCGACAATCACTTAGCACTTTGACCAAGCAAAAAGTTAAATGAGGGTAGAAATGAAAAAGATTATTTAGCGTCAATGAAGGGTTTTGCTAGGTCATTTAGACTTTTATGTGCCATTGATCAAGGATCAATCAACGATCTCATTTTGTACATGATTTTTGAGGTACTATGACATCGCTCCCTATAAATCACTTTGTGATTGCAGCCGAGGTAAGGTTTTGCAAATAAGAAGTGATTAGAAATTGGCGACACCAAATTTAATCATCATTAATTCATTAATTTGGTGGTGGAATTGTCTAATCGACATTTAAGTCTAATAATTTAAATGTCCAATCAACCATTAAGTGTAAGATTGTAATGATCCAATTGACTTGTGTTTAGATTTAGTAATTATTGCACTTGATTTGAAAAGCTTAATTATAAATTTAAACTTCAGTTCAATAATCGATTCATTATTTACATGCATTCGAGTTGGTAGTGTGAGAGTGGAGCATTGCAAAGTATAGTTCATTCCCTGGGACTTTAGTGTGTTAAGAAGAGAGTGCCAAATTATTGGTGAAGAGCGTGTAGCAGGGGTTATATGGGGTTTTGCATTTTGTGAGTGTGTTGTGTTGGTTTTCTTACTAGAGTTTTAGAGAATTTGTGCCTGTGGTTTGTTGAAATATTGTAACTACGAAGAATATTCTAATTACAATTGAGTTATTATCATGTAGATCAATCTCCTTTTGTGGATTGATCATGTTGGGACTTATGTATGACCAAATCCCCTTTTGTGGATTGGTCAAACCATATTCAGATGGTGGTAATTGAGAAGTCGACCCCTAGGGTTTATTAAAGTTCTTTTAACCACTGTTGGGAGAAGTCGGCCCTACTTGATGAAGAAACACAACCCTAGCGCCCCTCAGCTAATATAAATAAGAGAGGATGGTGCCTCATTCACTCACTCACTCAGTGACTCATCTAGTGCACAAGTTTTGGAGGTAGCTACAGTTGCAAGAAGGAGAGAGAGGCGCATTGCTCAGTCTTGGATATTCTCTAGTGTTTTGGTCTTTAGGCTTGGCATTGTATTGGCAATCTATTATTGAGGAAGATTTTGCTGGGTTTTCTCCCCCATGAGGGTTTCCTAGGATAAAATGTTGTGTACCTTGTGATTGTGTTTCTTTCAGTGATCTTGCTTATGCTATTATTGTGTAGTAAATTGAAAAGAACTTAATAGCAACTCTACATTTAACATGGTATCAGAGCTTGACTGAATAGAGTACCTTTCACTGGGTAACAAAAAACATCACTGTTGTCGTACAAGAAAATTAGGGATTTTTGTTGGAAGGGAATTTCTGACTAAAAACTATCTAGGGAAGTGTGACCTAGCTTAGCACATCACTTGGCAACTTGAGCCGCACCTTTTTAGTGGCCCGAGCCTCCAGAAAGTGAAACCCTAGTTTTGAATGGTACTAGAAAACCAGAACCAATACCAAAAGTACGAGTCCAGATTTGCACAGGTCCAATTTTAAGGGGTAAAATTTGGATTTTCTGAAAATAGACCACTCCAGTCTACTCGCCTCAACTCAATGCATTTCCTAGTAAGTCCAGATTCAATTTCTGACCACTTTCATTTTTTGGTCATTTTCCCAGCTCCAGGTCAAGATGTCTGCAAGCACCAAGCTTGTTGACAAATTAGAAGGTGTGGAAAACTTCCTTGCCTGGAAGTACATGATTTTACTCATTCTTGAAGAGAATGACCTTGCAAAATTCATAAAGGAAAATGTACCATAACCCAAAGAAGATGAAACCAAAGCAAAGTACAAGAAGGATATGGTTAGGGCCACAAGGATTATTGCTGACTCTATTAAAGATCGCTTCATCCCTCAAGTGTCTTCAAAGAATACTCCAAAATAGATGTTTGATGCCCTAACCAAAATGTATTTAGGAAAGAACATTAACCAGAAGATGAACTTGAGAACTCAACTCAAGAATACAAAGATGTAGAAAGGAGAAACAATTCAAGACTATTTCTCTATGGTTGCTCATTTCAAAGAACAACTAGAAGGAATTGGAGACAACTTGGATAAAGATGAATTCATCATGACAACTCTTAATGGTCTCACAAGACCTTGGGATGCCTTCATCCAAACCATCTGTGAAAGAAAGGAGAAGCTCCAATTTGATAGTGTTTGGGAAGAATGTGTTCAAGAAGAAGCAAGAGTAGCCAACCGAAAAGCAATACTATGAAGGGATGAAGATCAAGACCTAGCTGCTCATGCTAAAGGAGGAAATAAAATGTCTCACTTCCAAAAGGAGACCGACCTACATAAGGAATCTCACTCCCCAAAGAGATTCACCACTTCCATAAAGAATCTCACCCTCCAAGGAGATTCTAGAAATTTCAGAAAGGTCAAAGAAGAGAAAAATATTTTTCCTCTTATCAATGTTATCATTGTGATAAGATGGGACATATTGCTAAGAATTGTCTTTCCAGTAGGGAAGTGTTGTTCTTGCGATTGATTCTAAGGCTCAAAGACTAATATCAAGAATCAAAGATTTTAAATGAAATGTTTGTATAAGTGTTTTTTTCTACCTTCAGTCTTTTGAGAAATAATCTTTAAATAAAATTTACGATAAGACAATACCGACGCTGTATCTCGTTATCTGAGTCGTAATTATAATTTCAAATGATGTAGAAATGATTTACAAAACTGTTAAAACAAAGCCAGGTATCGATTATAGATAAGTCTTACCTTGCTTGCAGTAGAGGAAAAGTAGATGTACCCTTGAAAGGAGATAAAAATTGCAACAATTCACATAGGTCACAGGTCTTGTTTTTACTCACAGTGATAACAGAGGAAAAGTTGTTATTGAATGAACTTCTGATATATTATGATCACAATAGGCATATTACTAAATTGTAATCATTCATTCTTCAAGAACTACAAAAAGAAATTCAAAGAGATGGAAACACAGAGGCAGCACCTAACTTAAATGGGACGAAACTTAGAATCTCTGTCTGCACTTGTATTGATATTCAAAAAGTTTTCTCTTTTACATTAGGCTAGAAGCAGCCCTGGATAGATCTAAAATCTATCTACTTATACAAAATTGTCTCAACTAAAAGTAGTTGGACTTTCCACAATATCTGATCTAAAAATAGAATACAATCTAAATGGAAAACAAAATGCAGATATTGTTGAGTCGTGATTTGATGAGCAGGCGCTTCATGTGTTCCTTCATTTGCTCCCAGATGCACTCGCTTTCCTCTGCTCATTGAATTGAGTACACATGTCCATCTAGGCTACCACGAATCTCGAAGGCTCAATCTTCTCATTCAATTCAAAGGCGAACATCTTCTTGTGTTCTAGTGGCAGCTTTTCCCGGATCTTCTTTGCTTCCTGGGCTGTGATTTGATACTGTAAAATTGGATTCACCAACAACTCATTGATTTTGAGTAAATCGATCTGATTCATCTGATTGATAGTAGATTGAATATTTTCCTTATTCTTTCTGGATTTTTTTTGATTCATTTCTATTCCAATCTTCCCCAATGCCTCTAAGATATTATTTTCTTCAAATGCAATCAATTTTTTATTTACAGAAGATAATGTCTCAAGACAAGCCTCCTTTGCCTCTCTGGCAAGTTTCTTGCTTTCTTCCAGATTTGTTTCCCAAACTTTCAAGGCCATTTCACCCTTCACTTGTTCATAATGTGAGAAAGGGGCAAGACCAGGGATATTGACTTTCTGCCTCCATATGATAAATTCCTGAAACTTTGACCTAGCCGCACATGCATCTTTTTCTTTGACATAAATACTTTTCAAAGAAAGGTTTATTGCTTGATAGCATTTCTGAATAGTATCCACCTTCTGATATAACTCCTGCTGGACAACTTCCAACTTCTCATTGATTTCTGATGCTTGTATTTTGAAGGCAATAATGTCTACTGTTGTGTTTTCTGTTAGAGCCAATTTGGCCTGCAACTGTTCTATCAAATTGTTTTGCTGAGTGATCAAACCTTTGCCGGTCTGTGAACTTTTGTAGACCAGCTCGAGTTTATCCTGTAGTTGCTTAATCTGATGCTGATAATTTGCCTTGATTTGATATATGTCTTTTGAATTCAATGTCAAATAATTTGACATCTTCCAGGGCTGAAGCCTCGACTTTGGAATGACCAAAATCTAACAATGTAAACATACCAATTTGAATGGGAAAAGTTGGCCGAAACTTTTTCTAAGCTGCTTTCAATTCCTTGGTGATACCTCTTGTTACTGTTTGGTATGCCACTTCTATGCACATCAACATGCCAGGTAAAAATTGTGGAAGGGCATGATGAGGAACGAAACAACCAAATACTCTAATGTAGGAGAAATTCTCCTCGATGAAAAAGTCTGCAAGTGTGCCTAAGTTTCCCATAATCGTTTTTGAAATCCTAGGCAGCAGGTGGCCATACATAACTATGTGAATAGGTACCACTACATTGTGACAGATTTCGTAAAAGGAATCTTTGGCATTTTCTTCCCATAACTTGGAGTGGTAGAAATGTATTGGCTCAGAACTAGCCGGGGTCCAACTCCAGTTCATCAGGGGGAATGGGGTCATGAAACAAATGGCATCCATGATATATGAATACATGTAAAAAGGAGCGGGTTGCCCTTTTGATTTCAAAGATTGATACTCAACAATTTCTTTAGCTAGGTTATCAGATAACATTTTAGCCCAATTGAAGGTATAACTCTTGGCTACTTCATTCATTATGGCTACCCACTCAATTGAGAAATGCGCAGGGTTCTTTTTCCCAAATATACGACAGAGCATCATGGCTATATATAGTATATGAGCATCTAAGGACGCCGTGGAATACATACCATTGTTGATTTTTCATAAGCTAGGTTAAGCATGTAGTTCATTCAATTTCATCATGTCTTAACCATAAACAAGAATGTTGCAGCAACCGAGATCACAAGAAGACACACCATGCACAAGAACACAAGATATATCCTGGGAAACCCTTCTCAAACAAGGGAGAAAAACCCAGCCAAATCCTTTGCTATATTCTTCAAGAGAAAGACCTTTCACCACCAAGAATGACTTAGCACACAAGAGGGTTCTTAAGCCCTAGAACACTAGTGCCCAAGAGAGGTGCACACCTTTGCCAAAGAGAAGTACTTGCTGAAATTTCCAAAACACCTAAGTGTGTGTGTGTCTACAATGAAAGATTTCCTCTTACTTATATTAGACTTGTCCTGTCAACTAATGTGTCTATTGGCACAATAGGGCCGACTTCACTTAGACATATTATTTATTTATTATTATAACAATTAATATTAATATTACTATTAATTATCTTTTACAGTTTATCTTTAGACACAATAAGATAGGGCTGACCTGTACCCTTTACACAATAACTAGGGTTACAAGTAGGTCTGACTCTTGAACAACATATAACAAAGGATCTGATACACCCGCTAGTGCTCATCCACTAGGGGCACACCCATAGGGATGCCATGGACCGGATTCACTTCATTACACAAATGAACCAGGTCTTCACACGTTCACCCGTGCTCATCCATAGGCACGTCCACTCTACATATATGCTTTCCCACTGCCACCAACAGGAGGATCATCTGGAGTCTTCTTGTCAAATCTGTTGCTGCTCAAAGGAGGCCATCACATCATCTTCATTTTTGTTCACATGATGATGTGCCCACCACTTTTGGGATTTCCCACGTTCACTTTGTGCTCAGCCACAAGCACGTCCTAACTCAACAGATCTCTTTTACATCGGTTAATCATATGGAGTTCTTCTCACTCACGTCATGGAAGAGGCCATCTTTACGTTCCTGACTCTGTCCCAGACAAGAACCACGAACCCTTCATAGGGGCTTTCTCTCATGTTTGTAAGCTAAGAGAAAGACTTCACATAGCTGCTATGTTCCAGATCTCATAGGTTTGTAAGCTCGAGGATGTCTCCCATAGCTACATTCATCAACACTCCCTCTCAGCTAGGGAGACATTCTTCATCAAACCAAGTCTCATACCAATGTACTCTGATTTTTTTTTTTTTTGGCTAAGGTCATCCATACTCCCTCTTAACTTGGAAGGAGTTCTTCACCAAGTAAATTTTTGGTGTAATTGTTTGCAATCTGCTCAGGTGTAGAAAGGTACTGCAAATACACAATTTTCTTCTGCATCATATCTCTGATATAAGAAAATTTTATCTCTCTGTGTGCCAATCCATTAGGAAGCACTGGGTTCTTTAAGGAGCTTTATATATGGCTCTCTGTCATCAACATAGGATCCATCTCATGGTCAAGTAAACATGCCAGAAGTATGTGGAGCCACATAGCATCACACACTTACTAGTATATATACTATGTCTCTAGTGGACTTAAGGCTACAGAGTTATGTTTCCTGCTGCAATAAGAAACCATGGAAGACTTCAAGGTAGAACATCAACCAGATGTGCTTTTCTGGTTCATTGAAGATTTTATTGGTCATCTGTCATACTTCTTGTCCCAAGAAGTAGTGAATCATACTCATATTTTTCATCTCGAATTCAGAAATCAAGGATTACTTGTAAAAACAATGCTTTCTGAATAGGTCACGAGGACCAAACTTTCGTCACCAATACTGTAATGATATAAGTTTGGATCATCAACACTCTTGTTTGAAATCCAGACTTATCAAGAATCCATTTATCTGATATAGTTTCCAACTTATGGATGGAAGTGTATCTTGTTCATTGGATCAGGTGTTTCATCATAGAAAACTCCCTCTGTTTGAGAGAAATATCTGGCTATAGATCTCGTTTTGTATTACCTTGATACTTTCATTAGCTTCATGCTTTACCACAAGTTTCTCTTTTTGGTCCCTGCATAATATCTTATGCACCATCCTATTAAAGTATATTGGTACTCTTCTGTTATGGCATTTGTCCATACTGGTTCTCTTGTTTCTTTTCTAAGACATGGAGTCTTATCATCAATGAAGTGTCTCATGACTGGAGGATAGCTTTGAAAAACTCTTTTACTTTCTCGGAAGGTGCCTTGAGAAGCTTGTATGCTTTTCTGCCTCTTGCATAGTGAGTCTAGGTAGGCATTTTATGCCTTGCTGCAATATCACTGAGCATATCAACTGGATAAACTGGAATAATGTCTTTCTCCCTCTGAACTGCTGAAGGGGGAGAAGGTATAGTCTTACTGTCAATCTCCATCTGAGATTCTCTGGATCTTTGAAAGACTATATCTTCTTCAAGGACAACGTTTCTGCTTGTCTCAATTTGTCTCTGACCAGGGATGTCGATCTGGAATGTCTTTGAAGATTCAATGTATCCTTTCTTTATGAAGGATCTAGCTTGGAATTCTTCTCTTTGGGTACATGAAGATACGTTGGGCACCCAAATACCCTGAAGTGTTCAATCTTAGGCTTCACTCTGGTGAAGGCTTCTATTCTGGTGAAGACTCTTGTTCTGAACATATACTTCATCATGCATGCTTCTGCCCATGAAATCATAGAAAGATTCTGAACATGCATTATTGCATTGATTGTCTCAAGGATGGTTCTATTCTTCCTCTTTCTCAAATAGTTTTGACTCCCTCTGAAGGATAAGCATCTTCCTTTGTTTTTGACCTGTCTGAAATAAGAAAACAAGAGGAACCAAAACAATCATATCTCCTAAAGGAGGATAATGAGTACATCTCTAGAATCAAAACAATTTTAAGGATTGTTATCACAACTACAACACCTATTTGTAATGTAACAAACTTTAGAAATACAAGTTAGAGGAATGAAAATTACAACAATCAAATATGAAGTATTCACTTCCAGTGTGTTGCTTTTCTTCCAAGTCTCGTTCACTCAAGATAACAAGTGCTTTCTTCAACCTGTATTTTGTACTAGGAAAATATTCTATCTTGACAGAAGGTTGGGTTAGAGAAAATAAACTCTATGATCTCAACTTTAATCCATCTAATATCTTGACTTTAATTTTGACCAAAGGTTAGTATGATGGTCATAGCTTCAACATGCAACCTAGGTCAAATAAATGTCATAACAAATAGATGCATGTCAGAATAATCAAACCTGGGTTGCATTATTCTTTTGAATGTGTTGGATCTTGAGATCCTTCTGGATCTATGACAAGAGATCCCTTCTCCTGCAAATACCCTTTAAAGATTAACAATTTAAACATATGTGAGTACATACCTCTGATAACATTTGCAGGTAGTGGCACCATCTGGTATCAACGGTAATATTTACCAACTTCTTAAAAGACTTCAAGGGTAACTGCAACTGGTACAACAACTGATATTGCAACTGATTCTGAAGCTGCCACTGCCACTGCAACTGCAACTTAGGGATAGATGCGCTGGGCTGAGTCGAGTAAGCTGGTGCAGTCATATTTATGAAAACCCAAATTTTACCCCCTCAAACTTGACCGACGAATTTCTGGACTGGTGCTTCTGGTTTTCTGGTACTTCTGGTACTTCTGGTTTTTTGGTACTTTGTGAAAACTAGGGTTTCACTTTCTGGGAGATCTACCCACTAAAAAGGTGTGCTGAAGGTGCCAAAGAGTTCCTTGGGTTAGGGCACACTTTTCTAGATGGTTTTGAGGCTGAAAATCTTCTTCAATAAAAGCCCTAATTTTCATGTACGACAACAATAACATTTTTCCTTTTTCTTGTGAAGAATGCTTATGCAATGGGTTCTTTCAAGACCTATGCTTTGATACCATGTTGATTTTTCATAAGCTAGGTTAAGCATGTAGTTCATTTAATTTCATCATGTCTTAACCATAAACAAGAATGTTGCAGCAACCAAGATCACAAGAAGAAACACCATGCACAAGAACACAAGATATATCCTGGGAAACCCTTCTCAAACAAGGGAGAAAAACCCAACCAAATCCTTTGCTATATTCTTCAAGAGAAATACCTTTCACCACCAAGAATGACTTAGCACACAAGAGGGTGCTTAAGCCCTAGAACACTAGCGCCCATGAGAGGTGCGCACCTTTGCCAAAGAGAAGTACTTGCTGAAATTTCCAAAACACCTAAGTGTGTGTGTGTCTACAATGAAAGATTTCCTCTTACTTATATTAGACTTGTCATGTCAACTAAAGTGTCTATCAACACAATAGGGCCGACTTCATTTAGACATATTATTTATTTATTATTATAACAATTAATATTAATATTACTATTAATTATCTTTTACAGTTTATCTTTACACACAATAAGATAGGGCAGACCTGTACCCTTTACACAATAACTAGGGTTATAGGTAGGTTTGACTCTTGAACAACATATAGAAAAGGATCTGATACAACCACTAGTGCTCATCCACTAGGGGCACATCCATAGGGATGCCATAGACTTGATTCACTGCATTACACAGATGAATCATGTCTTCACACGTTCACTTGTGCTCGTCCACAGACACATCCACTCTACAGATCTGATTTCCCACTGCCACCAACATGAGGATCATCTGGAGTCTTCTCGTCAACTTTGCTGCTTCTCAGAGGAGTCCATCACATCATCTTCATTTCTGTTCACATGATGGTGTGCCCAACACTTTTGGGATTTCCCATTTCACCTTGTGCTCATCCACATGCACGTCCTAACTCAACATATCGCTTTTACATCAGATAATCATCTGGAGTTCTTCTCACTCACGTCATGGAGGATGCCATCTCTATGTTCCTGACTCTATCCTAGGCAGGAGCCATGAACCCTTCATAGGGGCTTTCTCTCAGGTTTGTAAGCTGAGAGAAAGACTTCACATAGCTGCTATGTTCCACATCTCATAGGTTTGTAAGTTGGAGGATGTCTCCCATAGCTGCATTCATCAACAACCATGAGTGTCGGTTCTGAATTTATCCGGATGTCCCCACCAAGACTTGATTATATCATGACCATTTCTACCGTATTGAGTGCATTCTTTTCTCTCAAAATCTAGGAGAAATGCTGCATTGTAAGTATATTTGGGTGTAAGAGAAATCTTATACATTACTTGTAGATTCTCCGTTCGAAAAGAGCCGACGAAGGTCTGCTGGTGGCTGACGACTCTTTTGGTTTGAATGTTGACGTGTTCCAAAGCCCAATTTATCATATCATTGTAGGGTATAAATCTAGGCCGTGCAACAATCTTATGCAATTCTGACTGTGCTACCAATCTAAGCTTGGCTGAAAAAGACTCGTCGTCTTCCTCGACAGAGTCGTTTGGATAATTAATAATCTCACGTTCTAAGATATCACAAACCCACTTCCAATACTTAATGACATCCGTAACTTGCGCAGTGGTGTCTGATAGAACGTCTGTATTTGGATTTGAATCATCACCTAATGCATCTTGCTTCCTCTCAGCTTTTCGTGGCGCCATAATCCTCAAGGAAATAAAATTATTCTGCCTATAACAAGAGAAGTCTTTAAGTTGTTCACTGAATGAAAAGTTTGTAATTGTGAATGGTAAAATCGACTTGAAATTCGAAATGTTTTATTCATAAAGTCTATCGATCTTCATATAGATCTACTGACGAAGAATTTATTAAAAATTTAATGGAATTTATTACCTGGTGATTCAAAATATTTATTGAAATCATTAACCTTAGTCAATCATAAATGTTATTAATACTTTGACGATTCGACGTTCGAAAGTTTTGGATGTGACATGATAGAAATCTTCCAAAGGCTAAATTCTTAGAGAAATTTGTCTCTAATTAATCGATTTTATGTTTTAATTAATCATGTTTTAAAACATTGTATTAACCTTAAGTATTACGGAAGTTCGGAATTCAAAAGTTTTGAATATAGCACAAGAGAAATCTCTCGAAGCCCGAAACTACGAAGTGATTAATTAACACTTAATCACGGTTAATTAAAGCTATTAACTGTTTTATTAACTCTTTGAAACACTTTTTATTTTTTAGTAATATCCAATGCTTCGATGCTTTGAACTTAATCTTTTGTTTAAAACTGCTGAAGGGAAATCTCCCGGAGTGACGTCATAGAGATGATGACATTCTTGATGATGTGTCAAGAAAGGAGAGGTGACACATGTCACATGAAATCTTGTGAATCATTTGACGAAAATGTTAAAAATAAGTGCCACGTGTCAGCCGAAGAAAATATTTTTAAATGATGCGTGTCCTATGACTCGTGCGTAAGTCCTTCAGAAATTGTTGCGAGGAACCGTCTTCGGGATTTCATAACTTCGGGGTTTTTGTTGTTTAGATTTCTTGGCACAACCAAAGCGCGAAGCTCCAAAGCGATCATTAAAGATTATCTTTAAAACTCAGGCAACTTTTATATTTCGAAGATCACTAGAACCGTTTGATCAAATAGTACAATTCATCAACAAGTGTTATTGTAAGTGCTTTATTTATATATAATGACTAATGAATTTATTTTTAAATTAAAATGTAATTTCCTAAGTTTTTTTTTTTAATTAATTAATTAATTTATAAAATTTCATTTTTAAGAGGAAAAATAAAAGAATAAAAGGTTGAAAATTATAAGTGTTTTAACATAGGCTCCATTTGGGGATTGTGGCTCCCTGTGAGGCACGAAATAACAATAGACCAAGTGTCTTTATTGGGTAAATGGAGTCATTATTGCTTTATTGAAAAACATTTTCTGGTTTTATTCAAGAATTAATCATACATAGAAAAAAAGAACTCATCCAAATCCAAAATCTTTAAAACATACTTAATGATTGATCTCAAGTTAGGCTACTAAAAAATTCATTTTCTTAAAATTGATTTAGAAATTGTTTAAGATAATCAAAATAATTTTAACTAAAATATCAGATTTCAACCGAATTTTTTCGCTTCAAGGTTAAGCAAATGTAACGTATTTTTTTAGGGACTCCTTAGTTGGTTCAGGATGTAAATATCACTGGAAAGAAAATTAGATAATATAGTATGATATATAGATATGTATGACAGCCTTACATATATCATAGATATTGATTCACTGCCAACGAGCCTGTTTAGTACCCTGGTGAAGTTATCTACTTCTCCCATTGAATTTCCTTTCACCACTTCTATTAACGATTTTGCATTTCATTGAGATGAGGGCAATCAATATATGAATTTCCTTTCATCATCTCTTTTGGACAAGATGGGGGCAATTGAATTATGAATTTCCTTTCACCATCTGTCTTGTATTTTAACATTTTGAAGTGGGGGCATTCAATTTGTATGTAACATACAAGGGATGATATCTGTTTAAAATATTTAAACTGAAAAGAATGTCCTTCAATAATTTTAAGAATACTCTGAAACTAACTTTCTTCCAATTTTCAATACACCTTCGCGTATAGGAGCTTTTTTTTGGGAATTTAAATATTTTCAGGGATAAACCTTGAGTGAATTTGTCTGTTTAAAATCTGATATCAGAACTAAAATTATCAGGATTAACCTAGACATACTTTCTCAATTAAAATCAAAGGAATGTAAGGATTTTTTTTCTAGTCTTGTTTTGAAAATATGCTTTTGAGTTTTCAGAGTCAAGGTAAGTCTCTTTATTTCTATGAAAACTAAAAGATAAGAAAGGAGAAATAAAATTTGAAGTGGATAAGAATTTGGGGATAGGTAAAAATAACCAAATCAAGGATTCAAAAGATCTGAAACAAAAATATCCTAATCCCACACATGTTTGTGTTTTAAATTCAGATTTCTTTCGAGTTTATTTATTATTATTTTTATTTTCATTTCAAAGATGACTTTAGAATTTATTAGTATGACACTTCAAGTTATAATTTTATACATCTCTGATTTTTAGGTCAAGTGATAATATCATCATGAGAAAAACTTCACATTCATTTCAAAAATAATGTTTAAATTTTATTCAAACTATAAGAAGAGTAGGGACTTGTACCTTATTTTTCTTTTGAATTTTCAGCAAGGGAGATTTTTTATTTATCATCTGTTTTTAGAGAAATAAAATTCTTGAAAGACGTGTGTCGAGTTTTATTTAGCCTCATCCCTTGTTCAACAAGATCTATTCTGCAAAAGGAATGAAATACAAAATATCAGATAATCCTGTAGAATAGAGATGATATGTGATACATATGCATTTTTTTTTTTTTTTTGGTTTATGATGTCAAGCAATCATAAATTTATTGGAAATATTTACAACAAATGATTAAATGACTCAGATAATTTACAAAAAGAAAAGAAAAAAAATGAAAATGAAAATTGCCAATGTCAACCCAATCCGATATATACAATGGAAATTTAAAAAGTAACTACTGCATGAAATGTTTTAAATAACACCTATTGATAAGGGTTAAGATTTTCCAGCGAGAATGAGTTTTTTCCCTCAACAACTACAATTTTGAAAGGTCCAAACCAAAGATGAACGAATTTCCCATGTTTCCTTGCATCTTCCTTTCTAGCTTCCCATTTTAAAACTAAATTTCCAGGAAGAAACTACCTGTCTTTAGATTTTTTAATAAAAAAGGGCTTTCATATTATCCTAGTATTTTTGGAGCTTATCATCCACTTCTACTCTGTTTTGCTGAACTTTGATGATTTGATTTATTCTTCTCGTAACATCATTCGGTACTTCATTCGCATCCTGCCAGAGTTTCATCACAGGAAGAGCAAGATTAATAGGAAGAATAACACTGGTACCATAAAATAATTGGAATGGAGACATACCTATAGATTTTTTGGTGCCAATTTGGTTTGCCCATAAGGCGTATTTTAAGTGTATATGCCATGATTTTTTATTTTCTGTCAAAACCTTCTTGATTATCATCATCAAACTTTTATTAGATGATTCTGCCAACCCATTACCCTGAGGATAGTAGGCTGTAGAATGACCTAAAATAATATTGTATTTCTGACAAAAAATGATAATTGCAATAGATTTAAAAGCCTTAGCATTATCAACAACTATTTTCCTAGGACAACCAAATCTTGCTAGGATGTTTCCTTCCAAGAAGTTTATCACTATTGAATCTGTAGCATTCCGAGTTGGAATGGCTTCAACCCATTTCGTAAAATAATCAATAGAGGTCAAAATCCATCTGTGTTGAGCACTCGATTGTGGATGAATTTCTCCAATGAATTCTAGGCCCCATTGTTGGAAATGAACTTCAACTTTTGCTGGAATTAAAGGTAAGTCAGGAAAATTTTGCTTACCAACAAACAATTGGCATGAATTGCAAGCTCCGACCCTTGCATTTACATCGGTGAATAATTTCGGCCAATAATATATTACCCTTAAAATTTTGTAAGCTGTTGCTGTCCAGACATGATGTCCTTCACATACTCCTTCATGAAATTCATCAATGACACCTTCAGTTTCATTCTATCAGGCAGCATAACAAAAAATCCAAATGGTCTTTCCAGTATAATTTTCCATCAATAATGCAATACTTAATTGCATGTAACTTTAAAGTTCTTGCTTTTGAAGGAGTCACTGTCATTTGGACATTGAAGAGTAAGGAGATACGTAACAATATCACTGTACCAAGATGAGGATGAAAACTTATCTTCAATCTAAATAATAAGTGCTTGATCATCAATCTCCTCTATATCTATAACATAATCATGTGATTCAAAGTTATTTATTCCAAGCGCTCTGAAATTTGATTCGGCTAACAACCTTGCCAGACCTGGACCTTTCACTAGTTTGGTTGGTTTAACTTCTAAATCAAACTCTTGAATTTTAGCCAACCATCTATGTCTTCTTCCATCACTGTCTGGCTGAACCACAATATTTTTAATTGCATTTGTTGGTACATAAGCACTTATTTTTGAGTGCAAGGCATATGTTCGGAAAGCCTTGAGAGCCTTCGCCATCGCATAAGCTTGTTTTTCAAGAATGTCATATCTTAGCTCTGCATCTCTGAGGCTTTTGTTGAAAAAGGCTATCGGTTGTTCAAATCCTTCTTCGTTCTTCTGAAGGAGCACTGCTGCAACAGTATGTTCAGAAGCAAAGGAGAAAATTAAAAATTCTTTTGTATAGTCAGGACTTACCAATATTGGTGCTTATCCTATGGATTTCTTAACACGTTCGAAAGATGCATTGGCTTTTGTAGTCCATTTTACTTCGCTGATCTTTTTTAGCACATATGTAATCAATTTGATTATTTCAACAAAGTTAGGAATAAATCTCCTCAAAAAATTGATCTTCCCCAAAAAAGATTGAATCTCTTTTCTATTTCTAGGAATATTAATCACATCAATATCCTCAACTCGTTTAGGATCAACCTTAATTCTGTCCTTTGAAACTATATGACCTAAAAGTTTACCTTGCATGGCAAAGTGTGATTTTTTGGGTTAAGAGACACCAAATTTTCTGCATTTGCCAAAAGTTTGTCTGAGGTGCACCAAATGTTCTGCATCAGAATTGGAAAAACCTGTCAAATCGTCCAGGTAAACAACAACAAACTTATCTTTCTCACAGACAAATGCGATATACATTGCTCTCTGGAAAGTTGCTCCTTCATTCATTAAACCAAAAAACATTTTATCATATATAAAAGTTCCCCATGGAGTAGTAAATGTAGTCTTTTCCCTATCATCTTCATGAAAAACAATCTGATTATATCCTGAGAAATCATCGATTATAGAAATTTTGTTAGCCCCTACTATCTTCTCTAAAACATGGTCCATTTTTGGGAGTGGGTAGTTATCTTTAAGAGAAGACCGATTTAGGTTCCTAAAATCAATCCAGAGTTTTATTTCTCCATTCTTCTTCCCAACATGGACCAAATTGGCCACCCATTCAGAGTATCTGAGGGGAACAATGTTTTTTGCATCAAGGAGTTTTTTGACCTCCATTTCTATTACTGGCAAAAGAATTGGGTTTATCTGTCTAGCTTTCGCTTGAAAGGCTTAATACCATGCTTTAAGGGAATCTTGTGCTCAATAACAAAAGTATCATAGGTTTTTAAATCTTCATAAGACCATGCAAAAACATCTTTATACTGTTTAAGTAACTCAACATATATACTCTTTATTTGTGCCAGAAGATATTTTGATATTTTGACCATCTTGGGATTTTCATTTGTTCCTACATTACAATCTTCAACTTCTTCAGGTTGAGGTCACAAAGTAGACTTTAAAGGTATATCATCCTGGTCAAACAACCTTTCTAGAGGGATAAGGCCTATGGGAATTTGATTGTTTTTAAGTAAAATCATTTGGTGATTTGCAATTTTATCTTGGAACTTTTCTGGGTTTTCTCCTTCCTGCATAATCCAGGCATGATCATTCTGATTTTCTTGATCAATGTATGTCTCAAAAAACTTATCTACCATTTTCAAAAACTGTTTGATTTTTTCATCATCTTGAAATACTTGCCAGTGTTGAACATTGTTTGGAATCGAAGGTCTATGTCTCATCTCGATATGATACTTCAGCTTCAAAACAATAGGTGGTATGAAAGTCACAACATCATTGGCTAAAGAATCAACTTGTTGATTTTGCATTCTGGGAATAGACTGGATGTTAAAAGACCAGAATAAATTCTTTATGAGATCCTAGGAACAATTTCTATAAGACCTCAATCTTGGATGCTTAGCTTGGTATTGCTATTTTATTTGTTTTACAATTAGTTCAACATCACCATAAACTATCAAATGTTTGATTTTTAGTTTTCTTGCAGCTTCTAATCCTAAAACTAAAGTTTCATATTCACACATATTATTGGTATAATCAATATCCCATTGTAATCTATAAGATAAAGGAATATAATACTCATCACCTGGTGCCACAAATAAAACTCCAACTCCCGCTTATTCACAAGATGAAACACAATCAAAGAACATTTTCTACATCCCTTCTCTAACGTTCATATTTTTCTTTGAATTTTTATTTTATTTTCTTCTTCTATACATTTTTCAAAATCATCATCTATGCATAATATACAATTGGATAGATCTTGATCAACAACATAGACTCGATAATTATTAGGGTTTTGAGGGTCACTTACAGTATAAGCAAGTCTAGTTTCTCTGTACAATCGAGTAAACTGTCCACCAAAAATTGGAATTGTAGCATATGTCATGTCTAGTTGAACCGATCCTCCTAGCTTGGCACCCCAAGATCTGGATAGAAGAATGCCATACTTTGCAGGAACGTTAGCAACAACCACATCCATAAGAATACTTTCCACAGGAACCTGAGCAAGATTTACAACGAAATCTTTAATCATACCCAGACACTTAACCTTTCTAGAATCAAAAGAGTATAGATTTTGGTAAGGTCTGGTAATTTGAAGGTCCAATTTCTCCATGATAATATTAAGCATCAAGTTATGCGAAGCTCCTAAGTCTAACATACAATTGTGTAGTAAATGATCATGCACAATCAATGTAATATAGAAAGGAGCAACATAATCTTTACTATTTTCAATGTGTGGTCCAAACATGATTGTAGGTTTTTCATCCTGCAAATTGATAACATCAGCTTGACATTCAACATCAGAAAAATTTATTTCTTTAGCGATTTGTTTTTTATAGATCGAGTTTCTAGCAAGTTCAACCAAAGGCATTGGAATTTTAATTTTATTAAGTTCGTTTTCTAAATTGAAAGTCCCAATTGGTTTTTCAATTTCCTTAGTCTGCACTTTGACTTCTTTATTTTCTGGCTTCTTAGTCTGTATTGCTTTCATTTCAATCTTCTTTGCTCGAGCAACTTGTGTTTCATTTGATGGTTTTGCAATTGTTGCCTCGTTTGCTTTGTTTCGTGATACAATTTTTTTTGGTGGAGTATTTATGGAATTCTTTTCTCTTGGCCTCAAATCATATTTATGTTGAAGCTTGTCCATTATTAAACCAACGAGACCTTTGTATGTCGAGTCTCCCAAATTGTTGATATTTTCATCCTCATTAAATAAAGATTCCAGATCCAAGGATTTCTCATAATCTTGTTTGGTTAGGTGAGGCTCAAGATCATCATCACTGAGGTTGTTTAGATCTTCATCTAATTCATCATAATCTTGGACCTCATCTCCCTGTATGAGATTCTCAGTTTTAAAARGAGCTTGAATCTTTTGATCCTCATTTTTTATTTGTTTTTGTTGTATTTGAGGATTTATGTTAGGATTTCTCCTGAACTGATTTCTAACATATGGATCAGGTTTGGATTTTTCCATTTTCATCCTAGAAATTTTGTTTGATAAATATTTAATAATTTTTGCCATCTCATCCATTTTTTCCTCTAAAGAATATTTTCCATCTCCAGAGGGCCCTGCATGTTCTTTAAAACACCTGGGTTCTCTTGTTCCCATATCAACTTTAGTTTTCAACTTTCCGGATGTCATCATATTGGATTCAATCTCTATAGCATCATCTTGCATCCCTGCTAAAGTAGTGGATTTTCTTTCTCTCAAAAGTAGAGTGAAATCAGAATCAAAAGCCCCTGCAAAAGTGACTTTTGCAGCTGGTTGAGAAGGTTTAACTTCAGCTGGGATTTTGCGATAAAGCTTATTAAATCTTTGAATAAACTCTAGGACTGATTCAAATGTTTTCTTTCTCAAGGCTCTGAATTCAGTTAAGTAATATAGATGATATTGTTTCTCACCCCATTGCCTTCTGAAGGAAGTTTCCAGATCATTATATGATGGTATAGAGTCTATTGGAAGTCCTCTGAACCAAGTTCTTACTCGACCTTCAAAAGTTGTTACTAACAGTCTCATGTAAACATCCTTCTGCTCAATACCAAGAATATCAATGAATTGGTCAAAAAAGACTATATGCTCTGTTGTTGTTAAATCCCCTTCACCCATGAATTTAGGGAGGCTCTTCATGTAATTTTCAGGTAAATCATGTAGGATAGCAGGAAGAAATAAGGGAGCATATCTAGCAGTGACCTTGGAAAATATTCTTGGGGGTTGAACATGTATATTTTCTTTTCCACCAGTCCCTGCACCTCCGACAACTCCAACATCGATCATTGAAAGTCTAAATGGAATTCAAGGACTAAACAAGAGATTATCAAAAACTTCAAAAGAATGATCTACTGAACTTTTGACTATTTCAGGATGGTGTGAACGAAGTTTAGGGAAATGATCATGAGGATATGGAAGATTTAGATGAGGGGGAAAAATAAAACTTGAGCTCGATTTCTTAGATTTACCATATGTATAAATAGGAGAAGTAATAGGGGATGAATCTCAGTATAAAAAATATTCTTAAGGGTTTTTGGAAACAAAAAATTTTACTTCGAGAAGAGAAAGAATCAGATGTGTACTAATGATAGCATGGATTGAAATAGATTCTTTGTTTTCACTGGTAAAAGTATCTATCAATGAAATAGGGATGGTCTGTTCAATCTCAAATTTTATTTTAGGAATAATTACTTCTGGAGTTTGTAGTTTAATTTCCGACTTACTTGTTGATGCTTCTGCAGAATGAACTTGTTTATATTTTTCTTTAAGACTTAGTTCTTCAGCGAGAATCTTAACATTAACTTGCGTAACCCTAGGTTGATAGATCTTACCTGCTGATGCAAAAGTTTGTCAAAGATATCCCTTCGGTTTCAACAATTTTTCGGGATTTGAAACTGACCTAGTCTGCTTTTCGTCTGGGTTTTTCCTAGTATTCTTTCGACCGAATTACAACTTTGCCTATAATGGAATCGCTAGGTGAAATATAAAATGAGCCTTTTCACGTATTCAATATTTGTTCACCATCAAAGACCAAAATTTAACTTTGTTGTTCTTCCAGGGGAAAAATGATTTCGTTTCTCCATTCCCCGACAACGACACCAAAAATAGGTTGTTCCTGAGATTGATTCTAAGGCTCAAACAATAATGTCAGGCATCAAATATTTTAAATAAAATGTTTTTTTCTACCTTCAGTCTTCTGAGAAATAATATTTAAATGAAATTTACGATAAGATAGTACAGAGGCTGTATCTTGTTATCTGAGTCGTAATTATAATTTCAAATGATGTAGAGATGATTTACAAAACTGTTAAAACGAAGCCATGTATCAATTACATATAACTCTCACCTTGTTTGCAGTAGAAGAAAAGTAGATGTACCCTTGAAAGAAGATAAAAATTGCAACAATTCACACATGTGACAGGTCTTGTTTTTACTCATAGTAATAACATAGGAGAAATTGTTACCGAATGAACTTCTGATATATTATGATCATAGTAGACATATTACTAAATTTTAATCATTTAGTCTTCAATAACTACATAAAGAAATTCAAAGAGATGGAAACACAGAGGAAGCGCATAACTCAAATGGAACGAAACTTAGAATCTCTGTTTTCACTTGTATTGATATTCAAAAAGTTTTCTCTTTTACATTAGGCTAGAAGCAACCCTGAATATATCTAAAATCTATCTACTTATACAAAAATGTCTCGACTTAAAGTAGTTGGACTTTCCACAATATCTGATCTAAAAATATAATACAATTTGAATGGAAAACAAAATGCATATATTGTTGAGTCATGATTTGATGAGCATGTGCTTCATGTGTTCCTTCATTTTCTCCCAGATGCACTCGCTTTCCTCTGCTAAATGAATTTAGTACACATGTCCATCAAGGCTACGACGAATCTTGAAGGCTCAATCTTCTCATTCAATTCAAAGGCAAACATCTTCTTTTGTACTAGTGACATCTTTTCCTGGATCTTCTTTGCTTCCTGGGATGTGATTTGATACTGTAAACTTGGATTCACCAAAAACTCATTGATTTTGAGTAAATCGATTTGATTCATCTGATGGATAACAGATTGAATATTTCCCTTATTCTTTCTGGATTTTTCTTGACTCGTTTCTATTCCAATCTACCCCAAAGCCTATGAGATATTATTTTCTTCAAATTCAATCAGTTTTTTATTTACAGAAGATAATGTCTCCAGACAATCCACCTTTGCCTCTATGACAACTTTCTTCCTTTCTTCTAGATTTGTTTCCCAAACTTTCAAGGCCATTTCACCCTTCACTTGTTCATAATGTGAGAAAGAGGCGAGACCGGGGATATTGGCTTTCTGCCTCCATATGATAAATTACTAAAACTTTGACCTAGCCGCACATGCATCTTTTTCTTTGACATAAATACTTTTCAAAGAAAGGTTTATTGCTTGATAGCATTTATGAATAGTATCCACCTTCTGATATAGCTCCCGTTGGACATCTTCCAACTTCTCATTGATTTCTGATGCTTATATTTTGAAGGCAATAATGTCTATTGTTGTGTTATCTGTTAGAGCCAATTTGGCCTACAACTATTCTAGCAAACTGTCTCACTGAGTGATCAAACCTTTGTTGGTCCGTGAAATCTGGTAGATCAACTCAAGTTTATCCTATAGCTGCTTCATCTAATGCTGATAATTAGCCCCGATTTGATCTGTCTTTTGAATTCAATGTCAACTAATTTGACACCTTCCAGGGCTGAAGCCTCGAATTTGGAATGACCAAAATTTAACAATGTAAACATACCAATTTGGATGGGAAAATTTTGCCAAACCTTTTTCTGAGATGCTTTCAATTCCTTGGTGATACCTCCTGCTACTGTTTGGTATGACACTTCTCTGCACACCAGCCTGTCAGCTAAAAATTGTGGAAGGGCATGAGGAGGAATGAAACAACCAAATACTCTAATGTAGGATAAATTCTCCTCGATGAACCAATCTGCAAGTGTGCCTAAGTTTCCCATAATCTTTTCTAAAATCTTGGGCGGCGGGTGGCCATAGATATCTATGTGAATAGGTACCACTACGCTGTGACATATTTCGTAAAATAAATCTTTGGCATTTTCTTCCCATAATTTGGAGTGGTAGAAATGTATTGGCTCAGAACTAGCCGAGGTCCAACTCCAGTTCATCAGGGGGAATGGGGTCATGAAACAAATGGAATCCATGATATATGCAGACATGTAAAAAGGAGCGGGTTTCCCTTTTGATTTAAAAGATTGATACTCAATACTTTCTTTGTCTAGGTTATCAGATAACATTTTATCCCAATTAAAGTTATAACCCTTGACTACTTCATTCATTATGGCTACCCACTCAACTAAGAAACGCACAAGGTTCTTTTTCCCAAATAGACGACAGAGCATCATGGTTATATATAATATATGAGCATCTAAGGACACCGTGGAATACATACCATGAGTATCGATTATGAATTTATCCAGATGCCCCCACCAAGACTTGATTATATCATGGCCATTTCTACCGTATTGAGTGCATTCTTTTCTCTCAAAATCTAGGAGAAATGCTGCATTGTAAGTATATTTGGGTGTAAGAGAAAGATTACACATTACTTGTAGATTCTCCGGTTGAAAAGAGCCGATGGAGGTCTGCTAGTGGCTGTTGACGCTTCTGGTTTGAATGTTGATGTGTTCCAAAGCTCAATTTATCTTATCATTGTAGGGTATAATCCTAGGCCGTGCAACAATCTTATGCAATTCCGACTGTGCTACCAATCTAAGCTTGGATAAAAAAGACTCGTCATCTTCCTCGGCAGAGTCATTTGGATAGTTAATAATCTCATGTTCTAAGATATCATAAACCTGCTTCCAAGACTTAATGGCATCCGTAACTCGTGGAGTGCTGTCTGATAGAACGTTTGTATTTGGATTGGAATCATCACCCAATGCATCTTGCTTCCTCACAACTTTTCATGGCGCCATAATCCTCAAGGAAATAAAATTATTTTGCCTATAACAAGAGAAGTCTGTAAGCTCTCCATTGAATGAAAAACTGTTAATTGCGAATGGTAAAAATGACTTGAAATTCAAAATGTTTTATTCATAAAGTCTATCGATCTTCGTATAGATCTATTGACGAAGAATTTATTAAAAAATTAATGGAATTTCTTACCTGGTGATTCACAATATTGATTGAAATCATTAACCTTAGTCAATCATAAATGTTATTAATACTTTGACGGTTTGACGTTTGAAAGTTTTGGATGTGACATGATAGAAATCTTTCGAATGCTGAATTCCTGGAGAAGTTAATATTTAATTAATCATTTTTATGTTTTAATTAATCATGTTTTAAAACGTTGTATTAACCTTACGTATTTCGGAAGTTCGAAATTCAGAAGTTTTGAATATAACACAAGAGAAATCTCCCAAAGCCCGAAACTTCGAAGTGATTAATTAACGCTTAATCATGATTAATTAAAGCCGTAAACTGTTTTATTAACTCTTTGAAACACTTTTTATTTTTTAGTAATATCCAATGCTTCAGCGTTTTGAACTCAATATTTGTTTAAAACTCCCGAAGGGAAATCTCCTGGAGTGACGTGGTAGAGATGATGTCATTCTTGATGACGTTTCAAGAAAGGAGAGGTCACACGTGTCACTTGAAATCGTGTGAATCATTTGATGGAAATGTTAAAAATAAGTGCCACGTGTCATCCCAAGAAAATACTTTTAAATGACACGTGTCCTATGACTCATGCGTAAGTCTTAGAAATTATTGCGAGGAATTGTCTTCGAGATTTCATGACTTCAAGGTTTTTGCTGTTTATATTTCTTGGCACACCCGAAGGGCGAAGCTTCAAAGCGACCATTAAATATTATCTTTAAAACTCAACCAACTTTTATATTTCAGAGATCACCAAAACCGTTTGATCAAATAATACAATTCATCGATGAACATTATTGTAAGCGCTTTATTTATATATAACGACTAATGAATTTATTTTTAAATTAAAATGTATTTTCCTAAGTTTTTTTCTTTTTGTTTTTATAAAATTTCATTTCTAAGAGGAAAAACAAAAGAATTAAAAGTTGAAAATTATAAGTGTTCAAACAGGAAGAATACAAGAAGAGAAATAACAAAAGACATCATGCCCATGCAGTGGAAGATGATGGGTCACCCACAAAGTTGACTAAAGAAGAGATTGAAGATTATGATTTTTTTCCCTCTCAGGATTTGTGACACCTAGTGAGGATACTTGGCTCATAGACAATGGTGCCTCTAAGAACATGACAGTTTAGAGAGACATTCTCTCTAGCCTTACAGAAAAGAACTTTCCCTAGAAAGTTACACTCGAATATGATTACCTGTACCGTATCAAAGGAGTGGGAGACTCCACCTACAAACTTGATTCAGGGACCCCAATGAAAATGAAGGATGTACTATATATACCAGGTTTGACAAAGAACTTACTTTCTATATCAACTTTAGATAAGAAAGGTTTCAGGGTTGCATTTATAGATGGTGAAGTTCTTATGTGGCCTAAAGGAAAAACCATAGAAGATGCAATTGTCATTGGAACATAAGAAGGTGGCTTATATAAGTTAAAAAGGCCACTCTGATGCAGCTTTGACTCATTCCATTGAGAGTCCACGTGAACTTTGGCATAGAAGACTAGCTCACATCAACTACAAAGCCTTACCATATGTAAGCAAGGTAGTTACATGTCTACCATAATTCAAGGTTGATCATGAAGGTGTGTGCAAGGGATGTGCACAAGGAAATGACATAAATAATCATTTCCCAAAGAGCGACAATAGAGCAGAAGGAATTTTGGAGCTCATCCACTCAGATGTATGTGGTCCAATGCCATCAACCTCTCTTAGTGGGTATGTATACTATGTGTCATTTATTGATGATTATTCTCGCAAGACTTGGGTTTATTTCTTGAAATCAAAAGATGACGTATTTGGAAAATTCAAGGAATTCAAAGCCTTGATAGAAAATCTCTCTGAAAGAAAAATCAAGATACTCAGGTCAGATAATGGAGGATAATACACCTCAAAAGAATTTGTAATATTTTGCAGATATGCCAGGATTAAGAGGGATCTCACCACTCCCTATATTCCTCGACAAAATTGTGTACCAGAAAGAAAGAATATAACAATAATGGAAGTAGTCAAGACTGATCCGTGATCAAAATATTCCAATGCACTTATGGGCTGAAGCAACAAGAACAATAGTTTATGTCCAAATTTTTTTATCCCATGGTGCACTTGGATTCAAAACCGTCAAAGAAATGTTCTCTAGAACGAAGCCAGAAGTTAGCCATCTCAAGATATTTGGTTGTCCAGTGTTTGTACACATTTTGAAAGAAAGGAGAACTAAGTTGGACCCTTCAAGAAAGAATGGAATATTTGTTGGATACTGTGAGGTTTCTAAGGCCTTCATAATTTACATACCATGTTACCATCATATTGATATCAACAAAGATGTAACCTTTGATGAATATGCATCACTCAAGAAATCAATAAGATGCAAGCTTGAAGAAGTATATGAAGAAGAACCTATAGCTCCTAGAGTTGCAAAACCAGTGAGGGAAGTTACAGTTACCAATGATGATGAGATTCCAGAAGATCATGATATGATTGAATCTCAAGAACCTCCGTAGATGACGATATCTCACAAGAGAAAGCCAGCTTGGGCAAGAGAACTTATTCAAGATGGATAGAAGCATGGTGACCCATAAGGAACCATGAGGCAAAGCAAGAAACCTAATCCATTCTCTAGTTATATGGCCTTGATGTGTGATCTCATAGAAAAGGAACCTACTTTCTTTGAAGAAGCCATTCAGAATAAGGAATGGGTGGATGCCATGACAAAAGAATACCAATCCATTATAAAGAATGATGTATGGGAAATGGTTCCAAGACCGAAGAACAAAGATGTGGTATCTTCCAAATGGATATACAAGATAAAACATGTTGCAGATGAAAGTATTGAAAAACATAAAACAATATTTGTAGCTCGTGGCTTTTCTCAAAAGGAAGACATTGATTATGAAGAGACGTTTGCTCTTGTAGCCAGATACACTTCTATCAAAACTATCATAGCTCTTGTAGCCAAGGTGAAGTGGAATTTACACCATATGGATGTGAAAACAACCTTCTTAAATGGTGTTATAGAAGAAGAAGTGTATATAGAACAAACATAAGGGTTTGAAGTTGAAGATAAAAAGACTCATGTTTGCAGGTTGAAGAAAGCTCTGTACAGGTTGAAGAAAGCTCCTAGAGCTTGGTATGGCATAATTGATAGTTTCCCGATGAGCTTGAGATTTACGAAGAGTAAATCTGATTCTAACCTTTACTTCAAGTTTATGAATGATGAGCCAATGATATTGCTACAATATGTAGATGATTTATTCTTGACGGGAGAAGAACAAAGATGTGCTATCTTCCAAATGAATATACAAGATAAAACATGTTGCATATGAAAGTATTTAAAAACATAAAGAAAGATTTGTAGCTCGTGGATTTTCTCAAAAGGAAGGCATTGATTATGAAGAGACGTTTTCTCCTATAACCAGATACACTTCTATCAGAACAATTGTATCTCTTGCAACCAAGATGAAGTGGAAGTTACATTATATGGATGTGAAAACAACCTTCTTAAATGGTGTTATTGAAGAAGAAGTGTATATAGTACAACCACAAGGGTTTGAAGTTGAAGATAGAAAGAATCATGTCTGCAGGTTGAAGAAGGATCTGTATGGATTGAAGCAAGCTCCTAGAGCTTTGTATGGAAGAATTGATAGTTTCCCGACGAGATTGGGCTTTACCAAGAGTAAAGTTGATTCTAACCTTTACTTGAAGGCTATGAATTATGATCGAATTTTCTTGTTGTTGTATGTGGATGAATTATTCTTAACTGGAGAAGAAAGGCTCATCAGAGATTGTAAGAAGAAGCTCGCTGCAGAATTTGAGATGAAAGACCTAGGCCTAATGCATTATTTCTTAGGTCTTGAAGTTTGGTAGAGCCCATAGAAGATCTTCCTTAACCAAGGGAAGTATGTAGTTGAAGTACTGAAGATGTTTGATATGTTGGAATGTAAATCCATGAACACACCCATGGAAACAAAGTTGAAGCTCCTGGTTGATACTTCATCAGAATTGGTTCACACTACTCTGTACAGACAAATTATTGGCTCGTTAATGTATCTAACGAATAGAAGGCACGATATATGCTTTGTTGTGAACACCTTGAGTCAGTATCTGGTAGAACCCAGACGTGTTCACCTTGTAGCTGCAAAGCATGTGATGAGATACCTTAAGGGTATGTTGGACTTTGGTCTCTGTTATATTGGAGATCATGACTTCATACTAGTTGGTTATATTGATTCAGATTGGGATGGAAGTGTTTTTGATAGAAATAACACTTCAAGATGTTGTTTCAATATGGGGTCATCCATGACTTCATGGAAGAGTAGGAAGCAATCCAATATTGCTCTCAACACGGAAGAATCATAATACATTGCTGCATGTTCCGCCAGTTGTGAATCCATATGGCTTCGAAAGTTGTTGACAAGTCTATTTGATCTAAAGATGGAAGCCACCGTGATTCTACGTGATAACCAAAGTTGCATAAAGATGACAAAGAATCCAGTGTTCCATGATAAGTCGAAGAACATAGAAATTCGGTATCACTATATTCATGATATGGTGTAGAGGGGAGTTGTAAAGCTCCAATATGTTGGCACAGATGAGCAGGTTGCAGATGTGTTGACCAAGCCTCTGTCTTGTGTAAAGCTTCAATACTTTCGAGACAAGCTTGGTATAGTCCGAAAGGACCTCCATCGAAAGGGGGAGTGATGTTGATGATACTATGGTATCCTGAGCAATAACGTGTAGCTTCATTAGGATCTTATATCCTAGGGAATTGATCATCCTTGGAAATATCCCGAAGGACGGTCTGTTAGAGTACCTGTGAATGTATATGCCAGTTGTAGTCAATAGTGGTAGCTCCGTTAGGATTTTATATCCTAGGGAATCTTTATGATTCCTGGGAAGATATCAAAGGTTTGATAAGGACAGTCTGTCAGAGTACCACATGGTAGCTCTGTTAGGATTTTATATCCTAGGGAATCTTATAATTCTTGGGCATATCCCTAAGGTCCGATAAATACGATCTGTTAGAGTACCACAAAATTTTCTTGTTACACCTGCCTCATTCTGTTTCCCTATGATGATGATGTTGTTATCTCAGCCTCGTGTTGATGATGTTGTTGCTCCAGCCTTGTGCTGTTGATGATGTTGTTATCTCAGCCTCGTGCTGATGATGTTGTTACTCCATCCTCGTGCTATTGATGATGTTGTATCAACCTCGTGTTTTTGTTGGTGATGTTTTACCAACCTCGTGCTGTTGATGATGTTGTATCAACATAGTGTTGTTGATGTTGTTGTTATAGCTTTTATGCTAATTGATGTTGATGATGATGCTACTCTAGATCCATGCTATGAATGATGATGAGAAAAACTTTCGATGATTTGTAGATATTCCATTCAATGTTCCAGATGCTGATGATGTTGATGCCCTCTTTCTCTCCTGATGATGTTGTATTGGTAGAGTACCTTTCTTGTTAAGGGGGAGTGTTGAAATATTGTAACTGCGAAGAATATTCTAATTGTAATTGAGTTATTGTCATGTAGATCAATCCCCTTTTGTGGATTGATCATGTTGGGACTTATGTATGACCAAATCCCCTTTTGTGGATTGGTCAAACCATATTCAATTGGTGGTAATTGAGAAGTCAACCTCTAAGGTTTATTAAAGTGGTTTTAACCACTGTTGAGAGAACTCGGCCCTACTTGATGAAGAGACACAACCCTAATGCCCCTCAAATAGTATAAATAAGAGATAATGGCACCTCATTCACTCACTCACTTAGTCGCTCATCTAGTGCGCAAGTTATGGATGTAGCTGTAGTTGCAAGAAGAAGGAGAGAGAGGCACATTGCTTAGTCTTGGATATTCTCTAGTGTTTTGGTATTTAGTCTTGACATTGTATTGACAATCTATTATTGAGGAAGTTTTTGATGTGTTTTCTCCCCCATGAGGGTTTCCCAGGATAAAATGAGGTGTACCTTGTGATTGTGTTTCTTTCAATGATTCTGCTTATTCTATTATTGTCTAGTAAATTGAAAAGAACTTAATAACAACTCTAAATTTAACATGGTTTTCATTTGCAAGCATTTTGAGTTTTTTTTCATCTCCACAAGTAAGTATCTAGTACTATAATGTACAAATTGTTATGAACAAGCTAATATTGTGATAGGTATAATCTCGATGACCGTACAATAATAACTTTTGATTTTCCATTTTAACAGTTTTATTCGAAAAATATCTGTATATTTTCTTTTGAGTACTATGCTTTGTTTCAATTTAACATCGACATTGTATAAATGCTTAGTGTAATTGTTGGTTCATAATGAATTTTAATGTTACCTCTTACTTGGTCTATTCACCATTTGGAAACGAGAATTATGCCTCCTTGAAAAACCCCTCTCAGGTCACGGCCTAAATCACCAAGGGGAAAAGCAAAGACAATAATGGAGGTTTCTCAAAATAAGCTAATGGATGTGGATATTCTAATCGAGGATTATGTGTTTGTTATTCAAATTTCCAAACCTGAAGAGCCTCTGCTCAAACCAATTTTCAAAGATACTAAAGCAAGTATTGGAGCTCATATTCCTTTCCGTGGTTGGAATGATGTATACTAGAAATTCAAGAAAAAATATCATCCTAATGTTGTCCCTCGTAGTGACCCAACCATTAGGGACGTGGATGATAACATGTTTATTAATATTAGGAAATCTTGCTTGCACTTAGTAGCATCGAGAGCACCAGTCATGCCTCGTTCTGAGGTCATAGAGTGGATCATTAACTATACTAATTTTAAGAAAGACATGATTGCTAATGAAAAGGGACACTGTGTCGGTTCATCCTTGGCTAAGAATGTGGAAAAGTACTACAAGATTGTTCAAAACACAGTTACAGACTTAACAAGAATTGTGCCTTAAAACGAGAACATTGACAAAAAAATCCCATATTTTTAAGTCAAAAACACCAATCAACACTCATTTAAAAAAGTGACGTTACTAGTAGCACCTGTTCTTTTTGGTGGTTAAAATTGTGACTTGTTTTAAATCATGGCCTTGACAATCGATACTAGTATGAAAAAATGACCCTCAAATTGAAAAGTAATGCTTCTAGTAGCACCAGATTTTTTGTTGGAGTTAAAATTACGACTTAATTGAAACCGTGGCCTTGACAACTAGTACCATTGTAAATATTTTTTTTCTTTTTTAAGCTATCCAGAATACTTCATGTTAACTTGAAAAAGAAACTGCACATTGTCTAAGCTGCCAGTTTGCCACCGGGGAAACCATACCAACAACAAAATAATAACTAGTCTATCTAGATTGTCTTGAAGAGAAGACAAGACTTTAAACTACATATCATAACATACCAAAGATTAAAGGAAACGTAATAAAGTATGAGAAAAGTTTGATTAACATGTTGATAACTAGGATGAGGAATTCTAGAGCCAAGCTATCTCTGAAACTAGAAAAACAAAAACTTAACAGTTCTAACATTCGAAAAATTAAACATGTAGAGCATTATCTTTAGCAACATGAATCTGGAGTTGAGTAAATTTGAGCTTGGTGAAGTCCATTCTAGTTGGCTTCTCGACGAGAAGATTGATTTTATGGTCTGCTAGTTTGATTTGAAGTTGGACATCATCAAGTTGAAGAAGAATCTCCTAATAGGCCTCGTTTCGCTCGACCAACACCTTTCCCATGAGAGATTTCATTTATTAATACAAATCTACTTTTTTTAATACTTATCTTCTCTGGTGCGTGAAGAACTTGTGTCTGGAACCCATGCACATATGTACGAGTTCACTTCTTCACCCGCAATGGAATTCCTATGAACCTGAGTATCAACTTCACCCAAATCAATCTCATATTGAATTTTAGGGGGTGTATGTGCTTGGTAGATTGCTACTGATTCTTATGCTTCTATATGTGCCATAGAGGAATCAAGTATTCCCTTCCTACCTCGTGATCTACGACTGGAGCGACCACTCACCATTAGGACAAACCAAAGTACAAAGATAACGAAAGGGGAGAAATAGAGACCAATGGGGTGACCAGAGGGAGCTATCGAACACAAGAAACAAGCCAAAAGGTGACGATAGATAGAGTTGTAGGTGGCGAAGGATTAGGCCACTCGGGAGGGGGGGGGGGTAGCTAAAACCATGAGAGCGGATAGAGACAGGTTGAGGTTGTAAAATTCCCATTCCGTGAGCTTTCATTGGCATAACTGACAAAGAAACTAGAGAAGTACATGAGAAATGAATGCCACATGAGGGAAGTACTTTGTTGGATATGTATCACCTTCTAACATTGAAGACATGCCCGCTTGATCAGGAGGAGTGGTTTTCAGGTGTGATGATGAGGGCTGAGGTGAAGACATGTGTGTGCAAACCTCGAAGTTTAGTCCCCTCGCATGTTCTCTTCCATGTCACCCTATTTGGGAATCACAAATAAAAATGTTAAAATCGGCTCCTAAATAAAAAACTTGAAACACTCTCTTAATCAATATTATTATTATTTTTAATTTACATTAAAAAATGAAA
>JZKD02S1831438.1:936985-958302 GCA_000966675.3 Picea glauca | reverse complement strand
AATAATAATAATATATTGAACAAACACATATCCAGAAGGAGAAGTCAGCCCCAACAAATCTGGCAGATCCACTATAAATACAGGGCGCCAATTCTCATTTGAAACATCTCAGAATTGCAGATAGCAACTGGTGCGCACTGCAGTTCCTAGTTTGGTGCTGACGTGTGGAGGAGAACTACAGGTGTAGCTGCTACAACAACCAGTTTCAGTATTGGCTTGGAATATCTCTTGGCTAGGGTTTGGACTATTTGATCAGCTATTGTTGGTGCACTATCCTTGGAGGAAGATGCGCTACACTTTGTTTGGCTATCTATCCTAGGGTTTTCTTCCGGAGTAATTCTCAGTCAAGGTTAAGGTGCTCGGAGGGTGGCTTCGGCCTATGGTTGGGTGAAGAGGGTATCGTCAATGGTAAAATGAGCACACAATCTTCTATATTCTAACAGATATCATCTACATATATGACCTGAAGGATGATATCATTACCAACTCTTTTGACATAGATGTTGGAATCTGAAGGACTATAATAGAACCCTTGTTCATCCAAATAACTATCAATCTTGATGTACCGTGCCCTAGGTGCCTATTTCAGACCATATAGATCCTTCTTTAGTTTGTACACCATATGCTCCTTCTCTGAAACCTAAAAACCATGTGGTTGATACATATATACCTCTTCCTCCAAATCTCCATTGAGGAAGGCAGTCTTTATGTCCATCTGATGGACCTTCCAGCCATTTTGTGCTACAATGGCTAGAACAAGACAAATTGTGCTCATCTTTATTGTAGGAGCAAAGGTATCTTGATAATCAATTCCCTCTTGCTGAGAGAACCCTTTTGCAACCAGCCATGCTTTGTACTTGTCAAGTGTAGCATCTGCCTTGTACTTGACCTTGTACACCCATTTTCAACCATTGGGTTTCTTCCTTGATGGAAGTGGTGTGAGATCCCAAGTCTGATTTTTCATCAAACTCTCATATTCGACTACCATGGCCTTTTCCCATTCAGGTCTCCCTCATGCTTCCTCGAACAACTATGGCTCATAGATTTCCTAAATATTGTCCATAAGATAAAATTTGACTGTGTTTGTTGTCTATTTTCTTTTTCCTCTCGATGATTGTCCCTTAATCATTTCACCTATTCGAACATCTCCAATGGTGTTGTGCCACCACTTAGGTCTCTTCTTGGGATCTTCCTCATTCAAGTAAGTATTTCCACCATGACTTGGGCCACTTGTATATGGATAAGAAATTACTGGTCTAGGAGATTCCACATGCTCAGAATCTCCCCTCACCCTCTTCAAATGGAACTACATAAATATTGACACCTGAATCATCAACCACTTCTGGCTTCTCAGTGATTTGGAACTTGGGGGAAGTTTGGAAAGGTCCAACCTCCTCATCAACAACATCTCTACTGAAGCTCACTTTATCAGTGTCAGTATCAACAAACCTATAAGCCTTATGAGTTTTGTTGTACCAGGTAATCATCAACTTCTTGCTCTTTTGATCTAACTTGCTTCTCTTCTCAGCTGGATTCCAAGTGTAGGCAGTTGAACCAATGATTTTAAGATGACTTACTTTGGGCTTTCTTCTAGACCATTCTTCCTCTGGGGTCTTTTTCTTCACCGCCATCGTGGGATATATATTCAACAAGTACATTGTTGTGAACATTGCTTCATCCCAAAACCTATTTGGAACAAACCTGTTCTGCAACATACACCTGGCCATCTCTATGATAGTACGATTTCTCCTCTCAACCACTCCATTTTTTTGTGGAGTGTAGGGTGTAGAATATTGTCTTTGGATCCCATGTTTAGTACACAGGTTATTGAATTCTTTTCCACCATTATCCGATAAGAGAGACAATATGACACCCTGACTCCTTCTCTACCAATGTTTTGAACTTTTGAAATTCATTAAACACATAAGATTTTAACTTCAAAAAATACACCCACATTTTCCTACCGAAATCATCAACAAACAAAAGGAAGTAACTCACACTGGTGATTGATACTCTGTTCATTGGTCCACATATGTCTGCATGAACCAACTAAAGGAATCTCTACACTCTTTAAGCTTGTCCTTCATCAAATGGCATTCTATGTAGCTTCCCTTCTTGACAAGCTCCACTAGCTCCCAGGATCTTCTGCGGAATGTTTGGAAGCCCATCTACCAATTTCTCTTGTGCCAACTGAGAGAGGTAGGTCAAGTTGAGGTGCCCATACCTCTGATGCCATAGGGTACTAATGATAGATGTAATATTAGCTACTAGTGCATGCTCTTTGACCTGTCCAATATCCACCAGTCTGAACAACCCGTGGTCCTCCACACTAGTGCAACAATCTTCTTGGTCTCCATGTCAACTATGTAGAATTTGTGATTGCTAGATTTGACATATAGATGGGGGTCGTGCCTCATAATATGATTGATTGAAAGTAGATTAAGCTCCATACCTAGCACATAGTAGACATTGAGGAACATGCACATTTTCCCTCCAAAGAAAATCTGCACATTTCCTGTCCCAACTATAGTATACTCCTCCCCACCATCGAAGATCACAAAATTCTTGGTGTTGTAGGTGAATCCCCTTGAGGACAAGTGGATTCCCTCTTGGTCTCTAGACTCCTAAGGCCAAGACAGAAAAGTTCTTAACATGGACACTGGCATCCTTTTAGATCTAATCAAGCTAATATACGAAGGAGAAGAAGAAAGATATGTACCTTGTTAATGACGTTTGTCCTCACAAAGTCCAGGCGAAGCTCCAATCCTAAGCTCCTCGATAGGTCCTGTAGAACAAACAAATATACAATGGACTTCCTACTCTACTAATATTATCTCAAACATAGATCCATCTACTGCAGACAAACTCATATGGAACAAACATAAGTTTGAAATAAACATGCCACACATTGATATATTGGTGAGAACAAGTAAAAGTACTTACAATCCTTTGATGAAGGTGCAACAACTTCTTCTAGTTCTCCTTTTCCAACCCCTTTGCTCAAGTAATCTACACTGATTGCTCTGATGACATACTGCTTATAGGATCATAAGTCTGGTATAATTTTCAATCTCCATCCTCCTTTTCACCACGAGAAGGCCTCCTTATATAACCTTGGAGAGGTCCAACCACTTCAGAGATCTTTGGGATGAGTTGAGGATTTCTCTCCTTCAGTTGAGGATCGTCCCTAAGATCATGCCTTGACCAACTATTCGAATCCAACCACCTTCATGAATTGAGGGATTCTTCCCTGATTTGCCTCAACAAACCCAAAACTTGCTCAGAAAAGGGTAGCGCTCCCCCAAAAGGGTGCACAGGGTGCTCAAACACTCCCCCAAAGAGGTTCAGGGAGCGCCAACCCTCCCTGATAGTGGGTAGGGGAGCGCTCCTCTCCAAAATCCATTTTTTAGTGGTTCTTTCAGTGGCAAAAGGTTTGTACTCCCTGTCAAATGATTTCTCTTCTTCAAAACTAGTCTTTGGGGTGTCTTTGTGATGTCGTTAGAGGCACGACATAGGCAAGATGGCAGTATGATGTTTGTGACACTTGCAACACTTGTAGTCAAGATGCGACACTTACAACACTTGTAATGATGACACTTGCGACACTATCGAAGTGAGTAATTTTGAGGTGTAATAGATTGCCCCCCAAAGTACAAAGTTAGAATATGATGATGACTGAAGTACTTTGTAGACTTTTTCGAGCAAGGGTATGGATGCAGAGAAACCGAAAAAATCTGCACACAACCATCAAACAAATATTATGTCATGTTTCAAACCCAAGGCAGGCATACCTATGCTTGAGTGATACAGACTTTTTAGGTATGGCCGCCATAAAATACACTGCGGATCCATAATTATATTGAAAAAAGGTATATCCACTGAAGATACAATCTGGATCTATACTCCGATGACCTGAAATGATCGTAGCCACAAAGAATACATAGTGGATCTCCTAGATGACAAGACATAGCCACGACCAATACAAAGTGGATCTATGTAACAATATATGTGTCATAGTTCAAAAGAACTCCTTCACAACCTGGGAAAAGTACATATAAGAGTGATGACTCAACCCAAAGTCTTCTTACTGATCCCGATGTAGTACGAATATAACCATGTGATTAGATGTCCTGATGTCGAACATGGCAGAAACCACTTGGTTATCAGTCAATGATGTAAACCGTCAACAAGCGCGAGGGAGATCACCATTGATGTCAATGATTCCCAAGGTACTCTAGTACATTCCAACGAATGTGAATGAATGAGATGAAGTCGAACATCCATGGAATCATCCAATCAGAGGTCAATGATTTGAACCCACTGTCGGATGTGAGGAGGCCTGCCATTGAGGTATGCAGGTCCCAAAGTACTAACTTGTTTCTAAGTCTAGTTCCTGGATAATGTGTCGAAGTCGACATGAATAGACTCATAGAAGGAGGGCCTTGATGTATCCCCCATTAACGACACGAAACTGACACAGAGATGTAATTGGCAAATCAAATGAACATGGACTGACACAGGTATTGAAACAAAATATTTTTTATGGTTGACTCTTGAGGCAGATACTTCCCTTGAAAATTGAGGCACAACAACAGAAACATGACATGGACCAAAACTTGATGATGCAGTGGATGATGTGACTTTCGTTAGGTGACCCAAAGGAGTAAAAGAAACCCAGAGGATTTGGCTCAGTGCAGAGGTTCAACGGATTAAAATACGTGCCAATACAAAGTGCTGTGTTCAAGGGCGACTGTAAGGGCTACTGACAGTGTTCTCAAAAAACTGCTTGGCTTGCTTCCTTTGATTTTTCCCCCTTCCAGATAGAAGAGTACCTCTTTTTAATTTAACGAGCTCGAGGAGGGTAACACATGCTCGATATGACTCACCTTCGATAAGTCCCTCTTCCTTTGTTTAACGAACTGGAAGAAGTAAGGGTTCGGTCCCATATGGGACCTTCATTGTATGATTGTTTAACGAGTCCAGAGAAGGTAAACTCAATGGTTTTTTCATATTTAGAGAGTTTGAAAACAACTTAAAGACGACTCCAATGTTGTCCTTTTTCATAATGTTAGTCCCGCGAGGCCGAAAAAGAGATAAATTATCACTCGAAAGACGTCCTTTCAAACCTTTTAACGAGTGGGAAAGGAAGCAAGATCACTCGAAAATCTTTTCATGTTTAGAGAGTCTGAAAAGAGCTCAAAGACGACTTGAGGGGGTTCCTTTTTCATTTAACCATGCAGGTCCGAAAAAGAGATAAAAGTTTACCCAGTTGCATTCTCATGTATTTACAAGCACGAGAAAGAACAAAGACTAAGCTTGGTATGACCCCAACTTGAAAGCTGGGGGATTAACTCCAGAATGATCATCAAAGGTTGGAGACATGCCCTCCAAGATTTAATTCATTCACCGACTTTGAGGTTGTCACCAATTTCTCTACTAGATGGAGAAAAATGATAAGAGTGGATGAAATGAAGGTACAAGAGAGGTGACCGTTTCATTTTTTAACGAGCTTGACACATGAAAATAACTATGCTCAGGGCTCCAAGTTCAATCCCCAGATTGTTGTTTCATTTTTTAACGAGCTTGTTATGGAGAGGAAAACTATGCTCAAATCTTCTGTTTCATTTTTTAACGAGCTTGCCACAGAGAAAAAAACTATGCTTGTGGACTCTCCTTGATCATGGCTTCCAAGAGAATAATGCTCTGGAAGGACACCATGTCAAGGGACAAAACTCGGTCATGGATTCCAAGAGATCTTCACTGAATGGAAGAAAATCACTCTGGAAGGAACACATGTCGAGGGTCATGACAGGGGTAAGGAGATCAGGCTCCAATAGCCCTTCTTAAGAGATCACCATGTCAACTACCGGATCCAAGTCATCGGGATTTGAAGGCATGGGAGACAATAGAAAATCGACATCAGGAGGGTAGATAGAGTGTATATCTTCCTGAATTTCTTCACAAGGAGGAAGAAAAAAGGATTGATGATGGTTATCATCCCGAGGTAGCTCATCAATGCTCAACATTTCCATAAGAGATTCATTAGAAGGAAAAATTGGGGAAATGTAGTCGATCGCAGACGACAAGGAACTTAACCCTGATGGCATCGAATAATTGTCGGGTGCTAATAGATGTTGGTCATCCAACGAGGGAGAAGTGGATTGGATAGAAATGTATGATGTTTAGGCTGGACTAAGTAGCATAGTGTTCCCTAGTGCATTGAATTCCAACGGACTAGGTACAATCCAAGGGTCAAATGATTCCAAAGATTGATAAGCCATGGTTGAAATCATATCGACGATGGAAATATGATGTGTAGTCGGTGGAAGTGATGTAGGGAAGGTACCCATAAGGCTAGAATCTTTCAGTAAGCCAACACCAACACTTTCATACGTGATCTTGTGGTCTCCCGAGAAAGGAATGTTGTTGGTAGCAGCAGCGTGAGCATCGGTCGTGCAAAAATCTAAATGATCAACAGTGACAATTTTTCCATGATGAGGAAATTGTACACATCGAAATACCGATGAGGCAACGACAATCATAGAATAAAACCAACTTCTTCCAAGTAACAAGTTGTAACCGAGGGGAACTTCGACCACCTCGACATCAACAGTGACAGTTTTTCCACCCAATTGGATGGGCAGGGAATGTAAAAGCCCATGGGGATGAAAACATCACCCATCGAATGCGCATAACATCGTTGGGGATTTGTTAAGTGTAGGGGATTTTAAACCTTTCCAACATGCTAAAAACATGACACAAGTTGAGGCTCCCTCATCCATAATAGTTCGGTGGATTTGTTGATTGTGAACAACAACATCAACTTGGAAAGCAAGTTGGTGGGAGAGTTGAGACGTATAATTGTCCAGGTTAAACATGATATGGTTGGACAACTCAAGATCAACAATGCCAATAGCGGCTAAGAGCATTCTACGTTGACTGGGGCAGTGCTGTAGAACTTCCAATGCAGACATAACACACGGTGCTTGAGCCAAATATTTAACAATGTTGTAGTTTTGGGTGGCACATGAACTAAGATTAAAGGTATATTTACGGATAGTGCTCTTAGGAGGGCGTAATATAGAGTCAAACATAGGTTTCTAAATCTGAAGTGGTCTAGACGGAGGATTAACCCATGGAGAACTAATAGAGGACGGTGATGGATCCGGTAAAGTACCGATACCATTAGTGACTTTCCTTTGTTAGGGTTACCTGGTGTGTTGTATGTCTTAGAGAGAGTGGTCAAATTAATCCCATTAAACATATAAATATGTGCACTCGTTGAGGCCTCATCATGAGGATGGCTAGAACTGCCCCTAGGAGAGGGGGTTTGAGCAACCATGGATTGTTGCTATGGAAAAGGCTGAGTAAGCACAACGGGTTGTGAATTTCCCTGGAAAAGTTTGGCCACTTCATTGCGATGTGGATAGTCTCGAGTGTAGTGATTGTCACCACAAATGATACATGGGAATTTCAGTTTCCGTTGTGGTTTCTTTTTGGTAGCAGGTGTTTGAGCTTGATTTTTTGGTTGTTCATTGTTATTAGTATTTTTTGATTTATTTTTGGTCTTCTTCTTACCTTTGGATTGTTGTGAAGGGTCAGATTAAACTACATTCACCTTAGAGATCTAAGTTTGTGGGGAGGTAGAAGAGAGTGTGGTCGATTGGGAAGTAGATTGAGTTTTGACGGAACCGATAACACTGTTCGCATGAGATGAGGATGACAGCTTGGATGGATCGGTATTAGCTCGAGAAACATTTGGAAGAAAATCATACAAAGTACCATATTGTGAATAAACCAAATCTAAGTACTGATCCCAAGCGATGGTTTCTTCCTCGGTGACCGCGCCACCCATAGCGACATTGCGAGCGATCGAGGGTAAAAGTGATTTAGTAAACCACTCCGCCAATAATATGTTAGGAATGATTACTTTGATTATCCTTCATCATTGTCTCCACTCATGAATATGGTTAGAGATATGCATGGAGTTAGTTTGACGAAGGGAGGTCAAGAGTTCAGTACTCGTCTCGTAGCGAATAGGTAGTTGAAAGTGCGTGAGGAAAGACATGGCAAGGGAGTTGAAATCATGAAAGGAAGTGCGTGGTAGTTCAATATACTACTTTGCTGCTGAGCCCGTAAGTGTTCGCTGGAAAAGACGCAAACGTATAGAATCATCCATGAGGGAGCTTGATGAACACCACAAATGGAAAGTCATCACATGGTTATTTGGATCTTCTCTAGATTTTCTGTCAAATTTTGGAATATCGGAAGGAAGTTTAGCTGGAATAACTGGCCAAACCGATGAATGAAAAATAGGATCATTGGTTTACCGAGACAAGTCTGGGAGATCCAGAGTCGCAAGGAAAGGTAACTGTCAGTTAATTTGCGGATGATACTGGTGTGGCATAAGAACACCAGTAGGACCATAAACTGGGTTAGGTGGATAGTTGTAACTAGTAGATCCTCCTACATACGGTTATTGCTGACCAGGATAAACAAGATTCGATGATGGCTGAGAAACATTTGCATAACCCGGTGGGTTCTGAGCATTATAAGCCCGATGATTTGCTTGCCCAGAAAGAGGATGGACATTGTTCCCTTGAGGAGGGTAAGGAGTATATCCTGGAGGTAGATACACATTAGACCCATGGGGAGGATAAGGTTTCTATCCTTGAGGACTCTAGGTGGTGTTTGGGATGCCACCTGGATAAGGTTGTGCATAAGATGGTCCAGAAGGAACATGATTTGATACTCCTTCATGTGGGTTATGATATGAGTACCCCCCAACACGGGGTTTGATAAATGTACCTCCGGAAGATACTCCCCAGGATTGTGAAGGGTTTCCAGCAGACGAAGGTTTCCCCCCTGCCAGTGGTGGATTAATGACCGGGGTATGACTAGCAAAGGGAGGTTTCCCTCCAGGAAGAACATGAAAAGGGGGTTGTCCCCCGAGAGGGGTAGGCCCACCATAGGATGGTGGTCTTCCAGGATGGATAGGTCCGCTAGATGGTGGTTTCCCTCCATTCGGATGTATTTGGCTAGCAGGGGTCTGCATTCTCGGGTGAAAATATGTCCTAGCAGGATCGTGCGGAACATGTGGAGTTGTAGAGTGAAAATTTGTAAAAGCAGGGGTAGGGATCGAAGTGCCTTGGGAATGAGTATAGGTGATGAGTCCAGCATTAGGATGGACTTGTGCTGACGCAAAAATAGGGTTAATGACCCGATCGATGGGGTGATTCATCGTTTGACCAGATGGCCCAGTTTCAACAGGAGGGTCATGAGGATTAAAGGGTTGTCGAAAGGATTCAAAATTCTCATAGAGATCACGTCCTAATGAAGTCCTCCATACAGAACGAGCAGGTGTGGGATTTGTGTCTACTGCAGTGGTAGGACGAACAAGAGTCCTATACTCATCACCAAAGGTTGGTTCTGTGGATCCCATATATGTGTCGGTAAAATCTCTCGCAAGTAACTGTGGGACCTCTTCGTCTATGACGTTCCCAACGGAGTCTAAACGAAGCAAAAGTGGTTCGAGAGGAATTTTCGACACAGATGTTGTGCGAGGAGTGGGATTCTCAACCATAACCAAAGCGCCTTATGAATTGTCTAACGGAGGAGAAACAACACTCTCAGCGTCAGATTGATTTTCTACCTCTCCACGGTAGTTGTCTTCTGGAGGGTTAGGAGGTAAGGGTTAGTAGCCTTCCGGAGGCATCCCTTGCATCCTACGCGATTGGCGAAGACCTTTATCGTCTACATGCTCAATTTTGGAGAATAACAGTACACGCTGAAAATCTAGGGCCAACTAACAAAAAGAAACAACATACGTTAATAAAATCTAGGAATCAAAACCAAGCAAACAAAACTTCTCTCGATGATCGTACTAGTTGGTGATGAAATCTAACGTTGCGTGATCAAGTCAAGAGGGGGAAGGATATGGTGGAACAGTTACAATGGCGACCTTCTTAACGGACTTTCACCTTGGTGCAAGCTTCCACACAATAATTGTGGATTTACCCTCCAAGGAGCCCGAGTGAGTTTGACCAATGTCTTTCCCAGGTACTGTGAGAATTCCCTTCACCGTCACCTTGTGTAAGTACCTAAGGATTATGACAACTAAGGACACCAACTCCCAGTCAGCCCTTGGGAGGGTATGGTCGACAGTCCGATCCAAACGTATGGGCAGTATAACAAGTCCGAAATCAACTCGAGAGGCTCCCACACATAATCGTGGGTATACCCTCAAGTGAACCCCAATATATGATCCGACCACTACAAACAGTTGAACCACAAAGGGATAATCTCTGTAACTCACCTGAATGCGACCTTGTGCATAACCCCTGTGTGACAGGGGGATCCCAGAAAGACTATACGACAATTGGATTTGACTCTCCCTATCTCAGGATGCTAATGTTTGTTTTGAAAACTTTGGAGAGTTGTACTCACAACCTAATCCAAAGTGATAATCCTAGTCTAATGTTGGTGGAAGATCCTAAAAACAAAATGTTCTAGATAAATCTTAATTAGCGATGATTTTACAGCTGTTCTTTACTCAAAGGGCGTATGACAATGACACTGGTGGTATGATGACTCAATTCCCAAAAAATTCACAAGAAGATGATAAGTAGTCGTTTCTTTCTATGAATGGCTATTTAAGGGAAGGAGAAAAGTTGTTTTCACTATCAAAAACTAATATGCAATGTCCTCAATCAATGTTTTTCTCACTCAAATCCAATGTAATGCTAAAAATTTCATAAATACCTTCTAATGTCCAAACCAATCACTAAAATATGTCCTTTTGCTTATATGTGAATGATAATCATATGCGAAACTTCTAATGTCAATCAGACTTTAGGATTAAACAATTAGAAGCAAACCTCACACAAAACAAAAAATACACTCTCGTTGTGAATAAACAAGAAGGACAAAGATAACCAAATTTGCAAACAAGAACCAAAAAAACTCAAACAAAAGAGAAATGATGGAAAACTGACCTCAAAGATCAAATGAAAAGGATCGCAGACCTTTGGATTGCCTCACAAAATTTTCCACTCAGTCTGATAAAGGAGAAGAAAACAACAAGTTAACTCTAGGTCAACAAATACAAAGAGTGACTTCAAGGCAAGGAAATAAAATGTCAAATTCCCAAACAAGAGGAGATCAGTCCTTAGAAAACAAGGTGTTGAAGGCCAATACCAATATGGACTAAGAGTATGATCCTGAGCAAGTGCTAAAACAAAGAAATAGCTTCAGAAGATGAAAATTCTGGAGACTTTCTCACAACAATGGGGTAGTGCTCTGGTGTAAGGGGCACCAGAGCATTCTAGTGCTCTGTGTAAGGCTAAAGGGGAGTACTAGCGCTCTAACAACAACAGGGGGGGAGCGCTCTGCTCCAAAAACTCAGAAAAATGCCTAGAAACTAAAAAAATCAAAGAAATTCAGTCAATCAGGGTGGTCATGATGAAATAAAGAGGCAATCAAACAAATCTAAGAATCAAAATGAAAATATGGAGAAGGTCAAATCAGTGGGAAAAGGGATAAAACAAGATATTGGAATGGAAACAAAAATCAGAGGTCCTCCCCAGTGGAGTCACCAATTTCTGTTGTAGGTGAATCCCCCTGCGGACAAGTGGATTCCCTCTTGGTCTCTAGACTCCTAAGGCCAAGACAAAAAAGTGATTAACATGGAAACTGACATCCTTTTAGATCTAATCAAGCTAATATACGAAGGAGAAGAAGAAAGATATGTACCTTGTTAATGGCGTTTGTCCTCGCAAAGTCCAGGCTGAACTCCAATCCTGAGCTCCTCGATAGGTCCTGTAGAACAAACAAAGATACAATGGACTTCCTACTCTACTGAGATTATCTGAAACATAGATCCATCTACTGCAGACAAACTCATATGGAACAAACATAAGTTTGAAAGAAACATGCCAAGCATTGATATATTGATGAGAACAAGTAAAAATACTTACAATCCTTTGATGAAGGTGCAACAACTTCTTCCAGTTCTCCTTGTCCAACCCCTTTGCTCAAGTAATATACACTGATTTCTCTAATGACATACCACTTATAGGATCATAAGTCTGGTAGAATTCTCAATCTCCATCCTCCTTTTGACCATGAGAAGGCCTCCTTATATAACCTTGGAGAGGTCCAACCACTTGAGAGATCTTTGGGATGAGTTGAGGATTTCTCTCCTTCAGTTGAGGATCTTCCCTAAGATCATGCCTTGACCAACTATTCGAATCCAACCACCTTTAGGAATTGAGGGATTCTTCCTTGATTTGCCTCAACAAACCCAAAACTTGCTCAGAAAAGGGTAACACTCCCCCAAAAGGGTGCACAGGGCGCTCAAACACTCCCCCAAAGAGGATCAGGGAGTGCCAACACTCCTTGATAGTGGGCAGGGGAGCGCTTCTCTCCAAAATCCATTTTTTAGTGGTTCTTTCAGTGGAAAAAAGTTTGTACTCCTTGTCAAATGATTTCTCTTCTTCAAAACTAGTCTTTGGGGTGTCTTAAGTGTCTTCGTGATGTCATTAGAGGCACAACATAGGCAATATGGTAGTATGATGTTTGTGACACTTACAACACTTGTAGTCAATATGTGACACTTACAACACTTGTAATGACAACACTATCGAAGTGAGTAATTTTGAGGTGTAACACTTGGATGAACAAGGTGAATACTCTGTGAACCAATCCTGCTGGTTGGTGAAGTGTCATTATTCCACTGGACCGATGAAGCAAGTAGATGAACTAGAATGATTTGATTGTGTCATGGCCATGAATGCATAGAAGGATGAATCCTTCTCTTCTGTGTGCTCTGCGACATGTGCCTTCTGTTGAGGCCCTCCTTGGTTGGATTTTTGATTTGCCAAAAATTTTCTGCAGTGCTTCTTCATATGTCCTACCTTGCGACAATAATGACAAGTGATGGTCTTTAGGCTCTTGGTTGCATCCTCACCATTTCCCTAACCATTCTTCTTTGTCCATTTTCTTTTTCCCTTGACATTGGCTGCAAAGGCATGTCCAAAACCCTCGATGTCACTGCTACAACCACTTCGTTTCTTCCATCTGTCCTGTTGTAAGAGATTATTGCATAACTCTCCAAACTTCAAGTCAACATATGTAGCGATGATGTTCAGGGTCTCTATGAAGTGATAACAATCACGTGGTAACATTTTTAGCATGATTACCACCATGTCCTCTTTTTTCATCTTCCGGTCAATGGCCTCCAATTGTTCTCAGATGTCCTTGATCTCAAGTACTTCTCCTGCAATGATCCACCCTCACTCATTGTGATCGAAAACACCATGTTCTTCAATAAGAAGGCTAGATCCTTGTTTGAAGTCTCATGCAGGTCTTTCAAATGCTTCCAAATCAGTGCAAAAGTCTTCCTGGTTTGAACCCAGGAAGCATCTCATCTGTCACTGACAACTTGAACAACACCACTGTTTCTCTGTCTTATCTATCAAAATTGTATTGGTATTTATCCACAACATCGGGTTGGGTTTTATTTCCGAGAGCGATATCTAACAAACACTTGTACTAAAAAATAGCTAACATATGTTGCTTCCACGTATTGGAGTTCTTCCCAGAGAACTTTTGGTTGCCTTCCAACATGACGTTGGACAACGAAGCCATAGATACAAGTCAAGAGTGCAGAGAAATGGAATGAATCAAAGAAACAAATCCAAAACACATGTTCTTCCCTTCCTGAAACTGCAACACGAGGAAAAACATGTGTATACTGGCGCTAAACAACTATAACATCCACGTATTGCTGAGAAACACGCAAATTGTGATAAATATGCCTCAAATTAGTAAAACAAATACTCAAATATGTGTACCAATAGATGAAACTTCACAGATCTATATAGATCTGCCCTCAAATAGATACAAAATTGTCAGATCTGCCCTCAAACGACTTAAAAAAACCCAGATCTTTTAATAACCAATGCCAAAAACAATCAATTTGTCCTTCAATCTGTTGAAAAATAAGAAGTCAACATCTAAAACTTCCAAATCTGAAAATGTGGGCACCAATATAGGAAACAAACAACGTCAATTTGCTTCCAATTCATCTATAATGTGAAAGAAATTGAGAAAGAGGGTATTCTAGGCCATAACTCAGAATTTTCTGCATTTTTTTGAGCAATTTCGTACAATTCTGTTTGACTGCACTATTGTATTGTACGATTTTTCTATACGACCTATGGAATTTATCGTTGAAAACAATGATTGAGAAATTGTTATATGATGGCTCGTTTCAATGGAACCCTTTTGGCTCTTCAATGTGCTATGCTTGCGATCCCTCGATCCATCTGTTCCGACATGAGTCCCTAGGTCTTCACGCTCACACAAACTTTATGGCATCTAGACTATTAAAGTTGCAAGAGTGGAAAACTTGATTTTCAAAAGACCGAGACTCTTGATACGACTTCTAAAACACTAGGCTCTGATAGCATATTACAGAAATTGAGCACATAAATAAAATCAAGATAACTCGAAAGAGTTCTCCCTATTGTATATTAAATGATAAAGTGAAAGCTTTCTTATATAAGTCTACAATCAAGTTGAGTCAATCCACTTTATGAATGTGGGATAAATCGATAACGTGAAATAAAACATAAAAGCATAAACTAACCAAAAGTTGAATTGACTTTATTAATGCCTAAGTCTAATATCTAGTTGACCATTATAAACTAACATTTATTTTAACAATAAGATCAAAACCCAAAATTTAAACTTTTTATAAAACGAAACTAAAAAAAAATAAAAAATAAAAATCAAAATTGAATTTTTATAAGAAAATGTGAAAAACAACATTTCAAATTTCTTTTTTATAAATAAAAATAAAAATTAAAGGATTAAGAAACAAATTTTATAAAAATATTAAAAAGAACCAATTAAAAATAAAAATAAAAATAAAAAAATTAAACAAACCAACCAAAACGAAAAATAAAAACAAACTTTAAAATTATTTTTAAAAAACCCATAAAAACTAGCAAATGAGGGAGGGTGATTTCATTTTTTTGAAGGTGTTAATTTATCTGCTTTTTTTTACTTGTTTACCATTTTTTTTTTTTTTTAATGTAAATTAATAAAATAACAAAATTAATTAAGAGACATTTTTTCAAGTTTTTGATTTAGAAGCCGATTTTAGCATTTTTATTTGCAATGGTACTAGTTGTCAAGGTCATTGTTACCCCCCATGCCTATGGGTTACTAAGGAGATGATGTCTCGAGGCCCGCAGGTTGCAAACATGGAGTTCGAGAGCTAGATGATTGACAGAGCCCACATTGTGCATACAAAGCCCCTCCTCTCCATCACACACCACCATTCGTCTTCAACAACATAACATCATCCACCACATCGACGTGGCTCCTAGAGGATAACAAGTCTTGCTTCATGAGGTAACAAGTTCGGTCTCATTGTAAGTGTCACTTTAATGATTGAAGCATTTGAACATGTTGCAAAGGGTCCTCTATTGATTGTGAAACGCTTGCTTGGAATTTATACCTTTTTCCCTATTTTCACCTTGGTGGTTGACATGGTTTCCTAGTAAGTGTGTCACTCTTGGGAAAAGGGTTTCTAGTGGGGTGTCTCCTAGAAGAGTACTCACACCAGTCCCTCTCATACTTACCACTTTCCATACTTCTTCCCCTCTGTTTCCTCATCTTTTGGGTTTAGGGTTCACTGACCCCGAGAAGGGCTTGTACCTCAGTTCATGGGAAGAAGGGGCTAAAAGCCCGTAGGTGTTGTAGTTGGAAAAAAGTAAGAGCCATAAATGATCCTTCTTGATGCTTGCCCTAAGGTCCTGAGAGCAATGAAACACTTCTCCATAAAAATGAAGGGCTTGTAAGAAAGAAAACACATAATTAATGAATGTCTCACTTGTTGGGGAAATTCATTTTGCGGTGTCTCTTACTTTCCGTTGCATAGGGCACTCTGTGTGTTTCTAACTTCAAGTGGAATTGCTGTACTTTTTACTTTCCATTGCACATAGTACTCAATGTTCAGACTCTAATAAATGAATGACAACAAGGGTTTGGAAAAATGTTGCATTGCAAACAAAGGTGCAACATACCCTCCACAGAGGCACCCATAAATGAGACAATATGAACCCTTGATACGTCAGGAGCCACATTCCCGAGAGTATTTCCCCCCCACTCACCTCATACTCATTGCATGGCCTAGAAATGGGTCTTCTTGGGAAACATTCCTTAACTTGGGGGTTTATATACCCAATAGGGCACCATGAGACCCCTCCCATACCTAAATTTGGCAAAGTTTATAAGGTCTTTGAGCATGTGTCTAACTTGAATAGAGGAGATTTAATGCATTTGTTTAAATGGTTCTTTGATCAAATGTGGCTTACTTGGCATGATTAATGTGACTTGTGGACTCTTGGAGGGCGTACTTGTTTATCTTTGCAGAACCTTGCACGGTGGAAGCTTCTCATGGAAGGATTAGGTCACTTGGACCTTCATAGGGGCTTGAAGCCCACATGATGGATGATGTGCCCCCACTCATTAAGGGCTTGAGAAGATGAATGTTTACTTTCGAGGCACTTGGATGGCATGTGAGGATGAAATTGATACCCCTTGCACCTGAATGTTGGCTTTTGGAAGTCTTGGACGTTACACCTTAGCCTTTGATGCCACCTTGGATGATGGGGTTATGGTGGGGTTTTGATGGTTCTAGAGGTGCTGTGATGTGATTTTATGGAGGGGGATTCATGACTTGACACCCCAATGCATAATGACATGACACATGGCCTTTGGAGGCCAAATGAATTTCTCTTTGAGGCTCAACATCTCACCTTTATCCTAACGTCACCCCTTAGGGGTATAACATCATCATCATCATTAGGGATTTATTTTATGTAAATTTTAATTTTGTAATTTGTAAAAGGAGAAATTAGAGGGTCGACCCTCTTTATTTTGTTGTTGATATTTTGAAGTGGACAAATTGGTTTTAGGTGACCTCATATAAATATAGGCCACCTCACTTTCATTTTATCATCATGACTTGAGAATTGCATAAGACTCTTGGCTGAATTTTCCGCCCTACTTGGGAAACTCTATCTCTCTTGTCTTTGGTGCAAATGGATGTTTTTACTTGTCTATTGGTGAAGGAATGCTAGTGACTTCTCTTGATGGTTGTTTCTTGACAATTGTGTTTGAATATTCTTGATAAGTAAGGGTTTTTCAGGCTATCTCTTGGGTTAGGCAAGGAATTTATGCAATTATATGTTTTCTTCTTGATTTCAAGGTTAGTTTGTCAAACCCTTGGAGGAGTATAAGGAAATACGCCCTCCATCAAGATATTTTTTTATTGTCATTAAAAAAACTATTTTAAATGGTTTCTACAAGGAGTAAAAGGGATTACACCCTTGTAGATTTACCTTGCCAAGGTTTGTTTACTCTAAGAAGTAAAAGGGATTACATCCCTAGAGGAGTAATAAACCCTAGCTCATAAACAAGAGACCCCATAACCCAATAGATAAAGCACTAATATTTGTGCATTTGGGATTGAATATTGTGCATTGGTAAACGTGATATCAAGGAGATTGAATTGTTGAAAGTTGGAATTTGATTTTACATGCTTTAAGCTATATTGTGCCCAAAGGGCCTCTTGATTAGCCAACTAACCTGGTTATTATAATTAATATTTAACTACAACCAATATGGCTGCAACAAATTCACTCTTTTATCACTTTTTACTCACTCTTCTAAGCCTTGGTAATTGTTCTACTGGTTATAAGCTATTGTTTGGGTGGTTTACTTGTTGATTTTAGTGGCTAGAATTTGTTGTTGTAGCAAAAGTTTGCTACAACCATACAATTGTTACAACATCTTGCTGATAACACTCAAATAACAACCATCTTTGCTATCAAAGTCTTGGTTTTATCATTGGAAGATTGTCTACTAATTGTTAGCTTTGTTTTCCAATATCATACACTTGTTTTTGGTGCTTTAATTTACAGTTTTCATAACTTATTTACTGCTGATATATATTTCCATACTGCTGCAATTTTGGGACACCAAGTTTTTTTTCTAAATCCCCATTGGTTTTGAGGCTTTTTCCATCACTACTTGTCTTGTTCCGGGCAGGTCTAATGTTGTTTTGCAGATACATAACCTTTGGCAACCTCCATCAACTCACAAGACTCTTTCTCAATCATCTTTCCAATCTTTGACCTTAACCTATAGGGCCTCTCTTCCATCACTTCTCATCTAACAAAGTTACCAACTTAATGAGAACTCTACAAAGTTCTCATTTTTTGGGGGTTCAAGTTTTTTACCCCATTTTTAAGAATGGTGCTACTGGTAGCACCCCCCTCCATTTTTAGGTGGTTTTTTGATATTTTAAATTTTCTAATACATAATGTTTCCCGATTTTTTTTAAATGCTTGTCTTTCCATCTATTTTCAATTTTTTTTTCTTCAACAATGTTTTTAGTCATTTTTTCCATGCTTCTTTCAATCTTAAAATATTTTTTACCATTTACATTTTTGAAAATACAAATTTTCGTCTCCTTAATTAAAGTTTTTTCCATGATTTTTTAAATATAGTGGAAAATATCATTTTTAACACATTTGTTTACCTTTACTTAGAAAATCATTGTAGTTAAACAACACTATCTTTAAATATTTAGCAAAAAAATATAATTGATTTTTTTGTTGTTGATAAATTAAAGCTAGAAAAAACTAAGAAAAATAAAAGAATTGAAATTAAAAAAGAAAGAAAGAAATTTAAAAATATATATAAACTAAGCTTAAATGATATTTTTTTTTAAAAAAGGGTAAAAAAATTATGATCCAAAAACTTTATGAAAATTAACAAAATACTATATATATATATATATATATATATATATAAACAAATTAAAACACCTAAAAATATGAAATTTAATTGAAAATTTAAATTTAATAAAAAAAAAAACTTAGAAAACGTAAAATTACAAAAAAAATAAAAAAAATAATCAAATTTCATTAAAAAAAAACATAACACACACACACACACACACACATATAATGATGATGATGATGACTAACGTCCACTAAGACCAAATTGGTCTATCAAACCTTAAGAGGGTAAGTGATTACTTGTGATTCTTTAGAATTTTGTTTTTGTGCTCGAAAAACATTAAGAGAAGCTTTCCAAGATCACCATACTTTTGTTGAGTTGAGAGGTTAGGAAGGTTGGTAGTGTGACAAATATTTTGAAAATGAGATCTAATATGGTTATAAGCTGGACAATCTAAGAGAAAGTGCTTTTCATCTTCAACCTTCTTAGTGTCACAAAGGTGACACACTCTTTCATCCCATGGATTTTTAGGAATTGACCAATGCCCAGTTTCACTATGGAGCTCGTGAGAATTTGTTCTTATCTTAACAATGCTTATTTTTTTCTTTACACTTGACAAAACAAATAGATAATTTTGATCTTCTAGATTAGGGTTGATTACATCTTTATAATACCTTAATTTTCTTTTTTCCTCTAACTCTTTATCACACCACATTTTCTCCTTAAGTTTTGATTTGACATTTTTTTAATAGTATCTTTATTTTGCAAAATCGTGTCTTCCATGATTCCTCAATAGTTTAGCCTAGACCGAACATCTTTATGCCATCCTCGCTTGAGTTGATGGTGGTTATGACTCGATTTTGAAGCAATTTTAGGAAGCCTCTTGTCTTACATGTTGTTTAAATTTTTCTTATACATTAGGTATCTAGTCATAGCCATGCTCTCAATGGGGGAGAGGCTTGTTTCCAAGAGGAGGATGGGATAGGGCGTATTTCCTTTAATTTTGAGATTATAGGTTATACAATTCTTTTGTATTTGCTCTATCTTTCTCTAGGATTCACGAGAGATACTACAACCCCAGACTTCACATCCATAAAGAATAAAATGTGTAACACGAGTTTCAAAGAGGAGTTTCTTCTTATCCCAACTCCAAAGATCAACTGATTTACAATTGTTTTCAAGCCCATAATAAACTTTCCATCCCCCAATAATCCTTATCTCAATGCTATAATTCCAATTGAGCTTGTGGTGAATATCAATTTGTATGAAGTCACTTCCTCCAAGTTTTTGTTGTCATATACAAATGTATCATAAGGGACCTTATTGGATTTAATAATCTTGACCTTAGTCTTATCAATATTAACAGTCACACCCATATTGGAGCAAAAATCCTTGATGATTCTTGGTTGGTTTTCAAGATCATGGGGACTCCTTGCCATATGAATGATATCATTGGCATAAAGAAGAAGATTGATGACTATAGCAGTGAGAGTAGGGCCGACACAACCTGCTTTTTCCAAGCAATCTTCTAACTTGTCAATGTATATGCCAAAAAGGGTAGGGGACAATGGACAACCTTTTTTGACTTTGATATTGCAGTTAATATCTTTTGACCAACCCTCAGTGCTTTTAAACTTAGCGATAAATTTCTCATACATCCTTATTGCAACAAACCTCAACTCGAGAGCCACTTTTATCTCTTCCAACCTATTCCAATGGTTTTTCCTAGGAACCATGTCAAAAGATTTTCTAAAGTCAACAAAACAACAATAAATATTGGTTTTAGTATTGTAGAACTCCTCTGCAATGATCCTAAAGGTAACAAGATGGTCCACAGTTGAATGATATCTCCTAAACCCGACTTGACCTTTAGCTCTTTTACCGTGACTTTCTAGCCAAAGGCTAATCTTCTTTTCCAAAATAATTCCATAAAGCTTGGCTAAAATCAGCCTAATCATAATGGTCCTATAATTAGAGGGAATGCTTCTATCCCCATTTTAAAAAACAAGAACAATAAGGATTTGCGTCCAGGGTTTAGGGAAGACCTGCTTGACTGCTAAATTGAAGAGCTTGTGTATGTGAGGGATAAGGATTGACCCTCTGATTTAAAAAATTTCATCTTGGTAGCCTTCAATGTCCTTAGCTTTTCCATTTGCAAGCTGCTTAACCTCGAATTCTATGTTATCTAAAGAAAAATATTTCTTCCTTTGTACGAACAATAGGAATGGTGTCCATGGCACTAGGGAACTCATAAAGACTTTTAAGGTAGGAATTCCAGTCCCTTAAGGGATTCCTATTATTTTCTTTAGTATTGTGGTTTAGAATTTGGCTCCAGAACTTCTTAGGACCCAACTTATATAGTTGTGAAAGTTGCTATTTCCTTTTATTGATATACTACTGTTTTTTTCCTTTTGACATACATACATACATACATACATACATACATACATACATACATATATATATATATATATATAACATGGGGGTCGATGCGGAGG
>JZKD02S1831438.1:914057-936812 GCA_000966675.3 Picea glauca | reverse complement strand
TTTTTTTTAATTTGCAATGAAATTTTGTGTTTTATTTTATTTTTGAAATATGTTTTACTAAATTTTTTTAACTTATGGAATTTTAATGTTTTGTTAACATTTTTTTTATTTTAGATTTATTTTAATATTTTTTTGAATTTTGACATGTTTTTAGTATTTTTTTTTGGTTTTTTTGTCATATTTGTTTTTAGATTTGAATGGATTTATTATTATTATTATTTTTCAAAAACAAATAAATATGTTTTTAAAATTATTGTTTTCTGGGGAAAATGTTAGTTTTTTTTTCCAGTTTTTTTTTTTCCAGTTTTTTTTTATCCATCTTTTTTTTTTTTATCTTTCTTTCTAAATTTGGGTTTTGAATATATATTTTTAAATGTATTGTTTTCATGGCATTATGTATTATGTTTTGTTTGGAGTGATAAAATAAGATTTAAAAAGTAAGCATTTAAGGGTTGATTTGATTATTTTGTTTGGAGTAATATTGATGTTGATTACCACTATAAAAAAATGTCATTTTAATACCCTAAATTTAAAATGGGTGCTAACGGTAGCATTACTTTTCAATTTGATGGTTGATTTTGAGGTTTTGGTTTTAATGGTACTGACTGCTAAAAATACGATTTCAAAATATCTATAAATTTAATGTTTTGAAAAAAAAAATTCTGTAACATCATTTTTTTTTTATTTAGGTGTCGATTTGAAGGTTTTTCTAAGTTACTGTATGATTTTTGAAGGCCATGTTTGAAAAATGTTGTAATTTTGATCTCGTTTAAAAAATGGTGCTACCGGTAGCACCACTTTTTGATTTGGGGGTTGATTTTCATGTTTTTTTTTTGCAAAAATACGGGATTTTTGGGCTAGAGTTCTCGTTTTGAGGTCAGAGTTCTCATTAAGTTGGTAATTTTTTTATCTCTCATCACAATCCCCCTAGGGTCATCTGGGATGCCTCCCTTGTCTTGGATTTATCCTTCACTAAAATGACGTAGATATATATTGAGGTGACAATGATAGGTGTCCCCAATTGTGTCACACACTTGGTGTTTGGGTTGGAATTTGCCCAAACTTCAATTTGTGCGATAACAATCACAATTTCAATTAAGTTGTAATTTTAACTCCAATTTTTTTTTTGTGCTACTAGATGTTGATGTTTTGGTAGTTGTGGGAGGTATTAACCTCCATGTGTAATCTATGACTTGGAATAGAATATTCCGAAGGCAAGTGAACCATTAAACATATGTGTGGAAACCCTAGAAGACAAGTTGGCCTAACAAAATAAATATTATTAGAATATTGTCTTCCAGAAATACAAGTTGGCTCCACAGGAGAAAGATAAACAAAAAATATAGTTACCAGAAAGTCAGGTCAGCCCATACATAAAAGTCACTAGATAGATTAATATAAATAGATGACGTTTTAGCTCATTTGGACACCCAGTGAGAGCACAAGTCTTGTGGAGAGATGCAGTTGCAACTACAACTGCAACTATAAGGAGGAATAAGGGCACATGGTCATATATTGGTCTTGGTCTCTCTCTTGGTGATTCTCTTGGTGATATTATTGGTGATAGTCTTGGTGATATTCTTGCTAAGTATGGCACAAGTTTGAGAGAGTAGTACAACTGCAGCTGCTGGAGTTGTGTATGGTACTTGTTATGTAGATATGGAGACTCTCTCTCTTATGCTCTACCCTTGGAGAAGGAACACTCTACTTGTCTTGAGTTTTTGTTTCAATTAGTATCTAGGGTTTATCTGTTGGTTTTGGAGTAGGCTTGCCATAATTATTCTAAGTAAAGGTTAGTGTTCTCGAGGGTGGCATATGTGAATTCCTATGGTTGGGTGACAATGTTGTGACATTTTCTATGGTTAAATGAGCATACCAAAATTTCAACATGGTATCAGAGTTGGTTTTCTTCATAACAATCTAACTGATGGAAGGAACATCCTTAGTTTTCCCCATTATCAAGCTCATTGAAGACACACTGAACTCACTAAGAAGGTCGCCTAAGTAGGGTGCATCTCTTCCCCAGATCAAATTTGTAAATTTATGAAGTTGAGAAATTAGGGGTTCCTCATAAAACCCTAGGTTTCCAGTACCAATTACAGTTCCTTCATGCCAGTTGCTTCGTGTCAGTTGCAGTGTCGGTCGCAACACCAATTATAGTGCTAGTTGCAGTGATAACACCAGTTGCAGTGAAAGTTTCTATGAAGTGTTGGGACTAATCTTTGATTGTCTTAGTGAGCCTTACCTTAGCATATCTCCAGATACCTTTAGATTACAATTTGGAGCAGCTTTGAAGTTTTAAGATTTGTCATTGCTTGCCGTATGGTGCCATTTCCTGTCGATGTTGTCGGAGGTATATATATATATATATATTGTATTACTATTTTGAGTGTGATTGCAGGAGAAGGTATCTCGTACAATCATAGATCCAGAGGGATCTTAGATCCAACACATTCAAAGGAACAATGCACTCCAGGTTTAATTGTTTTCATACGCCTCGAGCTGTTATGGAATTATTGTAATCTTATGAACATCTAGTTGTATTTTTATCTATTGAAGTTATGATTATCATAGTAAACTCTATTCAAAGTTAAATTTATAAGTTGACTCTAGTCAAAGTATTAGATTGATTAAGGTCGAGAGTTTAGAGTTTATTTGCATTATATTCTCTAACTCAGTTTTTTGTCAGAAATCATATTTTCGTAAGTACAAGGGGCAGGTTGAAGAGAATCCTTGTCATCTTGAGTGAAGGATACTTGGAAGAAAATAAACAACACTCATTCTTGAAGATAAGACTCTAGGTTCCAGGTTTGGTTGATTAAATTAATAAATTTCCAATTTGCACATATCAAGTTTGATAATTGCTACATTACTAGTTCTGACAATGATCCTTTAAAGGTTCTATTACTACTAGATAAAATGAATACTTGGCATCATGTGAGTACTATTGATATAAATGCTTATTGTACTTGGTCACAAGATGAACTAACATCTCCTCTAGGAGATACTTCTTGTTTTTCTTCCAAGCAGGTCACCTTGTTAATAATATGATGATTACCATGAGATTTCATTTTTATTCTTGTTGACATAGATATGTTCTTATGAAAATGCTATTATACTTTTTGTTCTTGTTTTCTTGTCCCAGGCAGGTTACCATGGAGGAATGGTTGATCAAAACACTAGAAGAGTGTTGTTTCTATTTATTATTATTGTATTTTTATGTTGGTTCTTGTTCCAGGAAGGTCACAAGCAATAGCTATGAGAAGGAGCTATTGTGATTATTGTTCTCGTTCTTGTTTTTATTATTAAAAGAGTATTATTCTTGTCTATTGTTTTTCCCTTTGTTGTCCTTGTTCCCGACATGTCACAGGTGATAACTCTGAGGGAAACTATAGTGATGATTGTAGGAGACAACATATTAGATGGTCTCTAGTTTGAGACATGGAGCAAACTATCTAGATAAGAAGTTGTATACACGCCCATATACATCCATGTACCAAAGAAGAAGACGAAGAAGGGTACTTTTGCGAGATACATAGTATCTCATATGGAGATTGATTGTAAGGAGAAGAAGGATCCAAATATGACCTAACAAATCCCTCTAGTGTAGTTGATCACTCTTCATATCATCATAAAGAGTGAATAGAACTAGAAGGGCCTACCCAGAATCGTTGCAGTAACCAAGAAGAGACCAACATGGTCCCAATAAAATTTGCAGGATGCAATATTGATAAGCCATATCATGAGGAGCAGATGGCTCCAAAGATTATATAGAGTCAGAGAGAGTTAAGCTTCATAGGGAGAATGGATACTCAGAGAATTTTAGATTCAGATGGAAGAGAGAGATGTCTTTCGAAATTGACAGACAAATTCCATGGGTTGAGAAGGCTAGACCGAAGCTTCAGAGGCTTCGAGGAGATATGAGATCTTATGGGAATATTCCCTTACTTCAGTAGACTTTGCTACAATGACTGAGGAGGAATCCAGTTAGAAGGACTGGGATATATATATTTTCCTTGGTTCCGAGACTAGAAGAGAAGTCAATGGTGACTTCCAAGTTGATCTATAAGATCAAGAATGTTGCAGATAAATAGATTATAGGTGTACAAAACCTTATTTTTGTCCAAAGGATTCTCCTAGCAAGAGGGAGAAGACTATGACGAGACACTTTCTCCAGTGTATTTCTACCGACAAACATGTAGCATATATGTTGACCAAGCCTCTGTCAGGGACAAGCTTGGAGTGGTCCAAATGTTTTTCTCTAGTATTGAGAATTGATGTATTCCCCAGTAATGGGAAGTGATGTGATCCCCAATAGTGGGAGCTACCCCAACACATGTTGGTATGCTACTCCAATGCAGGTTGGTATGTTACCCGAACGCAAGTTGGTATGCTACTCCAACGCAGGCTGGTATGTTACCTTAGCGTAGGTTGGTATGATACTCCAATGCAGGATGGTATGCTACCCCAATGCAGGTTGGTATGCTACTCCAACACAGGTTGGTATGTTACCCCAGCACAGGTTGGTATGCTATTCCAACAAAGGTTGGTATGTTACCCCAACACAAGTTGGTATGCTACTCCAATGCAAGATGGTATGTTACCCAATGCAGGTTGGTATGCTACTCCAACGTAGGATGGTATGTTACCCCAACGCATGTTGGTATGCTAATACAACACAAGATGATATGTTACTCCAACACAAGTTGGTATGTTACTCCAACAAAGGCTGGTACACTACTCCAGTGAAAGTGAAAAACATCTTATGATGTATGGATTCATGAAATTCAACAAGACAATGGACGAGGTGTGCAGAAGTGAAAAATTAATGATGGTGATCATGCCAAGAGGAATATCTTCCTCGTTAAGAGTGAGTGTTGAATTTTTGAGTCATATTCTATGAGCTGACAAGTTACTAGTTTTGTATGAACTAGATGCTGACCTGAAGTGTCAGAAATGATTCCTAGTTAGAGTTTTGATCAGTAGCATCAAAGTTTACTTGCTGGAGGGCCAACCAATAGTGTTGGAGGTGTTTTCTAGCTAGATGGCTAATGTTCAACTATGATGGTGATATTTTATCTGTTTGATCATATGATAACCTGTGTGGCTACGATGATGCTACCTGTAGACTGGTCTACAAGACCATGTCATTCTTTCCCATGCCATGTGAGATGGATGGATGTCTTTGAGACCACTACATGAAAAACATCTTAGTTAATACATCCCTAACTAAGGGGGAGTGTTGATGTTTTGGTGGACGCGGGAGGTATTAACCTCCACGTGTAACCTATGAATTAGAATAGAATATTCCAGAAGCAAGTGAACCATTAAAAAAATGTGTGGAAACCCTAGAAGACAAGTAGACCTAGAAAATTAAATAATCTTAGAATACTGTCTTCTAGAAATACAAGTTGGCTCCACAAGAAAACGATAAACAAAAAATATAATTACCATAAGGTGAGATCGATCCAACTAGAAAAGTCACTGGATAGATTAATATAAATAGAGGATGTTTTATCTCATTTGGACACCCATTCAGAGCACAAGTCTTGTGGAGAGATGAAGTTGTAGCTGCAACTACAACTACAAGGAGGAATAAGGGCACATGGTCATCTCTTGGTCTTGGTCTCTCTCTTCATGATTCTCTTGGTGACAGTCCTGGTGATTCTCTTGGTGACATTCTTGGTGATATTTTTGCTAAGTATGGCACAAGTTTGAGAGAGTAGTGCAACTGCAATTGTTGCAATTGTGTATGGTACTTGTTCTGGGGATATGGAGACTCTCTCTCTTGTGCGCTACCCTTATAGAAAGAGCGCTCTACTTGTCTTGAGTTGTTGCTACAGTTAATAGCTAGGGTTTATTTGTTGGTTCTGGAGTAGGCTTGCCATAATTATTCTAAGTAAATGTTAGTGTGATCGGGGGTGGCATATGTGAATGCATATGGTTGGGTGAAAATGATGTGACATTGTCTATGGTTAAACGAGCATACCAAAATTTCAACACTAGAAACAACACTTTTTGATTTGAGGGTCATTTTTATGCAATGGTATTGGTTTCCAAGGCCACAATTTCAAAAAAGTTACAATTTTAACCACAAAAAAGGGTGGTGCTATTAGTAGTGCCACTTTTTGAAACATGGGTAAAATCAACCACTAAATACAATCTCTAAAAAAATGAGAACTCTGGAGGGTCCTCGTCAAGTTGGTAAATTTTTTTCGACTAGATGTGTATCTCTTCAATCCTTTTGTAAATGATTTTTATAATAAACATGATGGATGTAAAATTATGGTAGGTTGATGGAGAGAAGATAATAGGTTCTTCAACAAGGCATATGGTAGTTACGCTATCACTAATTTGAGGGAGACTTACATGTATTTGATGGCTCTAATTGTTGGTTTGTATGGAGAGAGAGTTCTCACACTTCATAGATGTGTGGTTACCTTTAACATATACCATGACTAGAACTGGTGGGGTCTTCAATTGGGTTGGCATTATATCCAATCAACTCAATATCATGATTCAAATATCCTAAAAATCCATGACAACACTTGAGATTTTCCCTACCTTCTATATGGTGTCATATCTATCGGATGTTATGTGTGCATTGAATGTATTCTTAACTCTAAATCTCATTTGTCTTGTTTCATAAACCCATGTCCATGTTTATTTTCGGATACTTTGGGAGAAAAAGTATAAGAGGCCATACTTTGTTATCTATGATTTTTTCTTAGCATCATTATATCATATTATTTTTTGTAGAGAATGTATGAGATTGCATAATGAGGTAAATAAACTGATCAAATACATAAGCAATTGAAATTTTCAAGAGGATTTGATTTATCTGAGGATTTATGGAGAAATTGCAACACCTTACTTATTGCCTAAGTATGTACCAGACAGGTTGATTCTTGGAGAAATAACTTATCAGACAATTCTTTAGGGGTATCAATGCTTCATTGTTAAAGGAGGCCAAGAATAAAATATTATTTTCTCATAATTTCAATTTGGGACGTCACTTTCTAAGGGATACAAAACATGCAAGGAAAGAAGCAAGTTCTCTTCTTGAGTATATATTTCCTCTTGGGAAATGTCAGAGACATTATCCTCAAGGTCTTGCAAAGAAATATTGTGATATGATATCTTTGGTTTGGTCATATAGTCATGAAATTTGGGAGAATGAATTTCCATTCGAGAATGCAAAGGAATGGAATGAGGTACTACTCAAACAACAAAATATTCCTCCAATAAATTTTAGTACTTTATCTTTTGATGAACAGATGACATAAATAACTAGGGAGCTAACAAAATCATGATTGATTAATAAGGAAGCTAAGGAAGACATAAGGTTGGAAGAAATAAGATTGAAAGAAGAATCTGTAAGAAAGGCTATACAAGAGAAAAAAGAAAGACACCAACAAGAGATAGAGCCGCAAAGAAAGACAAAAGAAGAATTGAAACAAATATAAGAAGATGAAGTTGCCCAAGAATATTTGGAAAAGAAAAGAACAACCTTTGAGGCTTAATATAGGAGAGAGTATTTGGAGGTAGCATACGAAAAACACATAGAAGAGGAAGAGAAAAAGAGAAGTAGATGAAAGACAAGGGTTGGCAGAAGAGAAGGAAGCCGAGCAAGAATTAGGTGAGAAACAACAATCAATAGAGTAGATTTTGGATCATCCTAATTAGCAATAGTTTACATTTCTACCCACTGAAGTCATTGACTTGACTAAGGATGAAGAGACTATTTATAAGAAAGATAATGTTAGAATAATAGGTATGTTCATTTCACCATAGACAATATAGAAATATTGCCACCCAATCATAGGCACAAAGGCCACCCCTGAGCACGTTAACCTTGATAGACATAATAATCCTGGAAGCAAAACTTAGAACCAATAGCCAACCAAGGTAGCGTACCTCTCTCCAAATCTAGCGTACCAAGCATAAAGTACAAACCATAACCGGGAATAAAGTCCAACCATAACCAAAGATCAATTCACCACTGCAACATCTGTAAATATCCTCCAGTCATGCACACCACTTGTCCTTATGTAGTTGTGAGAGTGAGTGTGACAAATGAGCTCTAGCGCCCTCTTATTTATAGTCCTGCAAGTGACCTAACTGGGTCGACTTCTACTTCTGGAGGACAGTAATTTAATATAAATTATTATCTTGAGACAACTTGTATTCTAAGGTTATTTCCTAACCTTCTAGAGTTTCTCTTTCTTCCTGGAATATTCTAGACTCGTCAAAGGTTACACGTAGAGGTTAATACCTCCCCCAACCCTCATAATATCAACACTCCCTCCTAGCTAGGGAGGTATTAAAGGAAATGGTATTAAGCACAAACATACAATTCAACTGGTAGCATCATCATAGACACACAAGCTATCTCATGATCACATAGATCAAATCACGAGAACCAACATCAAAATCCAACTAGATAGTCTCTATGGAAATTAGAACAATGCCATCCAATAGAACACAACTTTTCCTATTCATAGTAGTATACAACTACTATCTAGTGGTACACAACCACTCCTAGTAGCACACAACTACTAACTAGTGACACATAGTCACTACCAGTGGATCACATCCACCACAGTAACATACAACTATTGTCTAGAGACATACAGTCTCCACAACAATCATATCATCTAATATAAACAATGTCATGATACGAACTGAATCATTTGGGCCACTCTTCCACTCATATATTTTAGATATGGAAGAGCACCTGCCCTCGAAAAGTTAAACATCAGCCATGGGTTGTCTGGGCTATTCTTCTCAAGCATAGAAGAATAACTATCCCTGATTTCTGAGCTTGGACCATTCAACCTAACTGGGCCATTCTTCTGGCATGATTCACAGTGAAACCTGGAGATAATGCATCTGCCCTAGGGAATGACTATCCCTGATTGCTGAACCTGGACCATTCAACCTAACTGGGCCATTCTTTCGGCACGATTCATAGTGAAACCTGGATAGAATGAGTCTTCCCTAGGGAATGACTATCCAGACTATTTCCTACATAAATGATTGTCCTGCACCAACCTCCTACATCATACCATTCTTCGAAATTGCTCACAACTGTGAACTTCAAAAGAATGACTTCTTAGAGAGGTGAACGACTATTCTTGACCACTTCTTAGAGTGAATGCCAAGGAGAATGATTTTCCTAGACCATTCCCCCACACTGGCCATAAGGGGAATCATTGTTTATGGTACATCAACAATCCGTTGGACCATGAATGCCCGTTCTGGACCATTTTCCGAACTGGAAAATGACCGTCCATAAAAAATATTGGACCAATTTTCGGACTAGAAAGTGAATTCCCAACCTGGACCATTTTCCAAACTAGAAAATGATTTTCCATCAAGAATCTTGGACCACTTTCCGAACTGGAAAGTGACTGCCCAACCTGGACCATTTTCCAAACTGGAAAATGTCTATCCATATATCAATAACATATCAGTGCTCCCTCCCAACCCAGGGAGTAATCACTTCCCCTTCCAATAAGGAAGTCATCTCCACGAGTCCCAGCTTGTCCCTTAAGTACACAAAATTTTCATCTTGGACATAGGCTTTACCAAATATTTGTTATCTTCTTATCAATGGAGATATACTGGAGAACTACTTCTCCCTTCTGGACTTTATCACACAAAAAGTAATGCTTGATCTCAATGTGCTTCGACCTGTCATGGAATACTGGGTTCTCTCAGAGATTTACACAACTCTCATTATCACAATATATCATAGTTGAATCCAACACCTGATCAAACAATCTAGAAACTAGTTTATGAAGCCACACTGCTTCCGTACAAGCATCACAAGCTGTAATATATTCTTCTTCTACAGTTATGAGTGCAACAAACTTTTGTTTGTTGCTATCCTATGATATCATGAAAAATCTCAAACTGAAACATATCCATGAAGTACTTCTTCTGTTATCAGTACTCCCTGCCCAATATGAATCGATAAATCCATGCAACTGTATATCATAGCTCAAACGTCCCACAAAGATATTTCAAGGCATGCTTTGCAATTATTCAATTCTCATGGCTAGGTTCCATATGGAATTGGCTCAACATGTTTACAAAAAACAAATTTATGTCCTCGTATTTGTCGAATACATCAAGGAGCCAATCAATTACTGGTTCAAGGACGGGTCTACCAGATCAGAGTCTCTCAACTTCTTCAGATATTTCATCATGGGAGTTTGCCATGGATTTGAAATCCATCATCCCGGACTTCCGAAGAACCATTTTGATACACTTCCTCCGTCATAGGAAGTTTTTACCGTGCTTCTGTTGTACATGAGAGTGTTAAGAACCAAATATCAAAATAACATAAAAAACCTCAGAACAAGTAGTACTCAATGCCTAGAAAAACAAACAATTTCAGATAATAAGCCTCTTAGAGGGGGCAACCTCCTTATAGACCACATCAATTTACAAATACAAGATGATTCCAAATGAAAAGGTCTCCTTGGTATATATAGGAGACTACAAGGTACAATTACAACTAATGGACCCAAGCCGACATAAATAAAATAACAATACTAATGAAATATGCCCCAATTAAGGGGTATTGTGCCACTATTTAGGGCTTAACATGCCCCTCCCCTTTAATCAAGTGTTGTCAACAATGCTTGAGTAATTATGGATGCTTCTGTATAAAAAACTCACCTTCCCAAGTGGAATATTCAACATGTAGTTTCCTCCACTTAATGAGACACTCTGAAATGGATCTATTCCTCAATTGGAGATATCTTGTGTCAGTGATAGCTTCAGGCTCCAATATGATTTTTCCTTCCTCCTCAAGTTCTGGCAATACAGTTTGAACTGTGATCTTGTCACCTATAACCTTCTTTAAGCATGAAACATAGAAAACTTGGTGTACTCGCGAAGATAGGCAACTCCAATTTGTATGCCATAGTACCAATATTTTGCAACACCTTATAAGGGCCATAGTACTTTGGTGATAAGTTATTATCCTTCTTAGCTTGATTGAGGGACATCTGTTTGTATGGTTGTAGTCTTAAAAATACCCAATCCCCTACTTCAAAACTTATTTCACTACGATTTTGATCTGCTTGTTGTTTCATGCGATTATGTGCCATGTTCAGGTTGTCCTTTAAGAGTTGGAGAACTTGCTGTTGATGCTCGATGTGAACTTCCACTACTTGAACCTTAGATTTTTCTTTTAGAGAAGAAGTGATGGAAGGTGGGTGATATCAATAGAGTGCCATAAATGGTGTCATTTTTGTTGTAGTATGAAAGGAAGTGTTATACCACCATCATGCCAAGGGTAGCCACTTGAACCATTGTGTTTGTTTATCAGATACAAAGAAACAAAGGTATCCTTCCAAATATTTGTTCACTATCTCGGTTTTTCCATCTGATTGAGGATGATAAGATGAGCTATGGGACAATTGAGTACCCAAACAAGAAAATAATTTTGTACAAAAATGTCCAGTGAAGATGGGATCTCTATCACATACAATCATCTTTGGGATTCCATGTAGCTTTTGAACTGTCTCCATGAATGCGGTGGCACCTATACTGGATTTGAAAGGATGCGAGAGTGCACAAAAGTGTGTGTACTTGGTCAGTCTATCAACAATCACCATGATGACACTCTTTCCTTCAGACTTCGGTAACCCTGTGATGAAATCCATGGAAACCTCCTCCCAACGCTGACTTTGGATGGCTAATGGTTGTAAAAGACTTGGGGTCTTAATTGTCTCTACCTTATTTTGTTGGAAAACCAAACATTCCGCCACAAACCTTTTGTAACACCCTGGGTTTTGAGACCCCATTTTAAATAATGTATTGTTACAATGCTAAGAGGCCAGATTGCCAAAACAATTATTAAAAGGCCAGTGTGCCTAAGAAATGTAATGTTTTGATCATTATTAATAATAAATACATCGTTGGTTGCTAGATGGACAAGGACTAGAGTTATAGGGGGATATGATTCCACAAGAGACGGGGCTTGAGGGGATAAATATTTATTCCTATTTTAATTACCCTTTTGTCTAAGGGAGTGGACCAGTTACATGAGATTATTGGGGAAGGCCAGGAGGTTCTTGATTCCCCACGAAAATACTTAAACCCGTCCCTGGTCTGATTGAGGGGTTGGCTCCTTCACTCCTTCACTTATTTTTTCATTCTATTCTTTCCCTCACGCATTCATTCACTGATTGTTCATTGTTTCACCTTGGGTGGAGATAACACTCCATTCATTTCCGTCACTTGTTCATCTTCCTCATCCATGTCTTAGATTGGGGAAAGGAAAATGAACTATTGAAGAGCATCCATGGTATCATTGGTTGTAGAGGTCGTTGGTGTAATCCAGCCATGACTTGAGGCCTGAACGTCTGAGATACATTTTCCCGTGTCCAACTTTGTCCATAACTACGAGTCCTGAGAGTTACAACATGAAGATTCTGGACCTATTGTGTTGGAGCCCTGGAAGGAGAAGGATTTCTTGAGGGACTGCATGGCAGAGAAGGGTGGAGGTCCATTCTCTCGGGTGGTGCAAGCTAGGTAGAAGAGAGACGGGTACTTGGAATTCTATGAGTGTTGGGAAATCCTGTGAGAGCTTGAGTGCTGACTAGTTCGGGAAGCCAAGTAACACTCTGGAACCGTCCTTGTGGATTCATAGACCTGGCTCGGGGGTGACACTGTTGTTGAGATTTGGAGCAATAGTGTCTATGGTTGGGTGGAACGTCCTTGGTTTGCAAGCAGTTGGTGTCTTATTTTATAAAGATAAGTACTCTCTGTTATGGTATTATTTATCTGTAAATGAATGTATTCTACTGTGTATTTATTTATCGTTTAATTGAATCTTTAGAATATGCATACTTGTTGGTTATTGTTGTGCATGTCATCAGATCTTTTCTTTTATGTGTCCTTATTAATTTAAAAAGGTATCGGTAAAAGAAAGAAGTCCAAGGGTGGGCTCGAAGGTAGCGTACCCCGACCTGTGGGTGGTAGGGTGTGTTACAAATTGGTATCAGTTGGTTGAAACATCGGGCCAGTATGGGTTGGGTTTGTTGGTCAGAGTCTCGTGGTTGAGATCGAATTTTGACCGTGAAGTTGAAAATATCAGGAGGAATGGCTTTGCAGAATCTATGCAGGAGCTAGAACGTCAGAGATCCTTTGTAAGGGTTTGAAGGATCGTGACCATCCCTTTCAAATTCGGGAGCGATCGCCACTATGAGATCAAGAGAGATCCATGATTATTGGATTAGAGGGTAGGTGAACAAGGGTTGTCCGATGAAGGCGAAGCAAAGGTTAAGTCACAACCGTCAGATATCATTGGAGAGAAATCGACGGTGGGGAGCCATTGCAGGGATCGGGAAGGAAATTAAAGCACTGGCAAGTTGTGAGCCTGCAATTGCTCAGGATCATTGATATTGTTAGATCAACAGATCAACGGTGGATATCGATCCCACTACGGACAAGCATCTTCGCTTTGCGGAGATCGGCAAGGAAATTAAAGAGTGAGTGAGTTGAGTCTCTGAAATCACTTGTGGTCGTTGATTTTCAAGCAGGGGACATGTGTCAGGTGATCTCGTACTCCGGGGGGAAGCAAGAATAAGATGAGTGAGTAAAGGACTCCTGAAGCTCGAAGCTCCGAAGAGCTGGAGTAGATCCAGACCGTTGATCGAATTGGACACGTGGAAGGAGATCCTGCACTCTGGCGGATAACCACTTCGAAATAAAGATGGGTGCGAAAATCCAGAACTACGTGAAGTCCCAAAGTTCAGAGTTAATACAAACTGTCCTATAAGGGAGACACGTGTCGACAAATTAGCCAGTTCGGGAGAATTGGAGTGTGCTAGTATGGAAACTCCCGAAGCCCGAAGTTTCGAAGCCCGAAGAGTCTAAGTTGTGGGGAATGATGATGTCACCTGGAGGTGATGTGGACCCCAGAAGGTTAAGTAGTTTAGAAATTCAGAGTTCGAGAGACTTGAGGAGTGCAAGCGTAAAATCTTCAGAAGCTCGAAATTCTGAAGTGACGTGGCTCACGGACGTTACCCTGGATGACGTGGACACATGGGATGTGTGCCACGTGTAAACAAGTTTTGAACCTGTGGAGGATTGAAATGTCAGTTAGAACGTGACATGTGTCACTCGCCTGATTGGGTCACGTGTCCGCTTCTATTGTTTCACCACGTGGTGACAGATCGTGCAGTCCAGAGACTGGGCACTCCAGAGGAAAAAGATGTGACAGTTTGCATTGGGTCGAGAAATCCTAAAGGCCTGAAGGTCGGAGTACATATCAACTGTTGATCCCATAAGACACGCGACAATAGATCTCATAGTCCAGAGACTTGGTACTCCAGGGGTTTTCAAGTCTCTACAAATGAAAAGTGTCGAAGCCCGAAGTCACGAAGGCATGCAGATCGTCGATCTAAGATACCCTCGAGACCTTTCTCAACTGTTAGATCAAGAAGTGGAAGGATTGCATAAGCACATCGACAGATATCACTCCAGGGGGTTGAGCGACTCGAAATTTGAAATGTCCTGGAGTCTCAGAGTAGCGATTTCATGTAGTTCGTTGATCTAAGACCCTCTAGGAGTTATTAGACCATTGGATCCAGCAGAGGGAGCAGAGATAAGTACTTCGAAAGATTTCCACTCCGGGGAAGTGGAAGACTTGGGAATGGAAATACCTTGGAGCATCGAATTTTTGAATTGGTTGAGCATCGTCCATATCAATGTCTGATTAAGTCATATCCGTTGATCTTGTTGAAGCCTCTAGATGAGGGTAGGATCGCCCATTCGACGAACGATTAAATCTTGACCATCCATTTTTTCTAGTGGAGTTATTAAAGGCTTCAACGAAGTGCAACTTTGGGGGAAAACAAAAGTTGACAGGGGAAAACAATCGAAGGGCGAAGTCCAGAGGACTTGGTCCCAATGTTGGTCTCATGCTAAGGTAAAAAGGGTCTAGAAGTAAACCAACCCTCGGACTTGGTGTTCGTGCAAGCTCCTGTGTAGAAAAACACAGAGCGGGGCACTAAAGGGTGATTAAGCTCACAGATTCAAACCATGGTCACTTGAAGCCTGGTTTGAGGGAAGCACCTACACAGAATGAAATTATGTATTAGCCAAGGATAACACGACACTGTTATTTTGTGGAGAATGGGGATATGTTCTTCATGAACTAAGAAGAAAACAAAAAGGAACTTGTAGCATTGTTTGGCAAGTTTCTTTATATGCATAATTCTAACAAAATGGTCACTTGCACATTTTTCATAATTAAGAGATTAAACATATCATCTCGGAATGAAGATTCAAGAGATGGGAGAAGGTGAGGAAGCCTCCAGCCATGACAGAGAGGCCGAAGGCCAGAATACCAGAGTTGGTAATGCAAAGATAGAGTCCAATGGATGCAAGGGCAGAGGAGAGCAAGAAACATTAATAGAAACTGTAAGGAGCTTGAAAATAGAAGTGCAGAGCTACAAAGAATACAATGAGAGGCTGATGCGAGAGAAAAGTCAGATAAATGCTCGAGTACTGCAGAGGTTAAATCAGTTGTAGAGGAAAACAAAGAGGGGATCAAACTCAAAACAAGAGGAATTAGGCAGGTTTTGTGAAAGAAGAGAGGATTGTGGAAGAGTTGGTTATTTGAGAAGTGCTAGCAGAACTAGTAGACACCACTCACCTCCTTACTCAACAAGCAATTTTTATGCATCGGAAGATTCCATAAGCAGTCCAGAGGCATCTCCTATTAGGCACAAAAGAAGGAGACATGAAGTGGACAATTTGCAAGGAGAGCCGAGGAAGCTTAAGACACCCTCCTTTGATGGTGAAAAAAGAAAGGGAAGATGATGCTGAAGCATGGTTTCTTGGACACATGAGGTATTTTCATTTGCATAACTATTCATCAAACCTAGAAGCCATGATTGCCACCTATCATTTACATGGGAAAGATGCAATGTGGTGGGATCAACTGAAGAAAGTTGAACATATTAATGAGAGTAGGATCACTTGGAAGCAGTTCAAGAAGTACTTTCAGAAGGAGTACCTCTCAGAGAATTTCTATGACTATAAAATGCAGGAGTTATTTGAACTCAAGCTAGGAAGCATGACTATGGCAGAATATGAGAATACGTTCTTGGGATTGTTAAAATATGTCAAGTTCATTGATGATGAGAAGGTGAAAATACAACGATTTATAAGTGGACTACCAACCTTTTATAAAGAAAATATTAGGTATGATGAGCCCGAGACCTTGACTGAGGCCATCAGGAAGGATAAATACCTGTATGAACAAGTACAGGGAAGATCATCCCTGCAAAAATCTTGGAAGGATAAGAAGAAGGAGAAGTCTGATCAGAGGAGGAAAGGATTAAAACCTCCCTTAAATAGGAATGAGTCTAATATAAATCACCAAGATCATTATTCTAAGGGTGAATCCAAGAAAGAAGACTCCTTGGGAAAAAGGGGAAGACCACCAATCCAATGCTAGGGATGCAAGGAAGATCACCTGTACAAGGATTTCCCACACAGAAAGGACAGAGTAAAGATTGTGCACAACGTACAAGAGGCTACAACAGTCGAAGATATGGGAAGGATTTATGCAGCCTTAGATGATCAACAAGTGGAATACCAGTCCAATAGGATCGAGGTGGAAGGTAAGATCATAAACTAGCCTGTTTCTATTTTAATTGATTTGGGAGAAAGTCATTGTTACATTGATCCTAAAATAGTGGATATATTACGTTTGGAGAAAAGTAAGCTTGGAAAATAAATTTTGGTTCAGTTAGCCACTGGAACCAAAAGGAGAATCCATGATATGGTCATAAGTTGTTCCATAAGTATTAATGGTGTGAATACTAGTGTTGATTTGAATATCATACCCTTGGGGTCTTATGATATTCTAATTGGAATGGATTGGTTGGACAAACATCATGCTGTCCTATATTGTCATAGAAAGACATTTACATGTCTTGATGGAGATGGAAAACATAGCACTATGAAAGGAGTTCCAAGACCCATCTCTATAAGGGAGATTTCGGCCTTACAGTTGAAGATATGTTTTAGAAAAGGATGTCAATTGTATGCAACTCATGTGGAAGAGCCATAAAATACAAAGGGGCCAAGCCTTGAAGATTTCTTGGTACTACAGGAATTTAAAGATGTATTCCAAGATATACCAGGGTTGCCACCAAGAAGGGAGATATATTTCTCAATTGATTCAGTGCCTGGAGCTTCCCTGGTGTCAAAAACACCTTAGAGAATGAGCACACCAGAGTTAAAAGAATTACAAATGAAGTTAGAGGAATTGTTGAAGAAATGATACATACGTCCAAGTGTTTCACCTTGGGGGGCACCAATACTTTTTGTCAAAAATAAGGATGGAACCTTGAGGTTGTGTAATGAATTTCGAGAACTAAACAAGTATACTATAAAGAACAAGTATCCTCTACCCAAAATTGATGACCTCTTTGATCAACTAAGAGGAGAAAATATATTTTCGAAGATTGACCCGAGGTCAGGATACCATCAGGTAAGGATCAAGGAAGAAGACATTCATAAGACAACCTTTAGAACCAGGTATGGGCATTATGAATTTGTAGTGGTGCCATTTGGACTAACCAATGCACCAACTATCTTTATGTGCTTAATGAATGGCATATTCATAAATTTTTTGGATAAGTTTGTCATAGTATTCTTGGATGACATACTTGTCTATTCCAAGTCTGAAGAGGAGCATGAACATCACTTAAGACTGGTATTTCAAGTGCTGAGAGAACATCAGTTGTATGCCAAGTTGAGTAAGTGTTCTTTTTATCAAAATAAGATCCATTACTTGGGACACATTATTTTAGAGCAGGGCATAACAATAGATCAAGAGAAGATTGAAGCCATTAGAGGATGGCCAACACCAAGAAATGTGTCATAAGTCATATCTTTTATGGGATTAGCTGGTTACTATAGAAGGTTCATAGTAGGGTTCTCTAAGATTTCTCATCCCATCACTTCTTTGCAAAAGAAGGGAACTAAATTTGAATGGACACCTAAGTGCGAAGGGAATTTTAAACTATTGAAGGAATTACTTACTAGTGCACCTGTGTTAAAGATTGCTGACCCGAATGGAAGTTTTGTGGTATGTATATATGTATGTAAGGAAGGACTTGGGGGAGTCCTCACGCAAAATGGACATGCCATTGGTTATGAGTCCATAAAGCTTAAGGAACATGAGAGGAACTATGCCACACATGACTTGGAGCTTGCTTCCATTGTCCACGCCTTGAGGATGTGGGGGCATTATCTCATGGGGAAGAGATTTGAATTAAGGACATACCACATTGGCCTGAAGTATATTTTTGAAAATCCAACCTTGAATTCCAGGCAAACAAGATGGATGGAATTTTTAAGTGAATATGACCTTGATATCAAGAATATCAAAGGAAAAGGGAATAAATTTTTCGATGCACTTAGTATAAGAGTGCATCTCATGCATGCTACTATTGTTAGTATGCATCAATCATACTTGAAGAGACAAATTTTAGATGATCTTGTTACAGATCAACATTACCTATAGGTAAAAGAAAGCTTACAAAATGGAGATGTACAAATGAAAATAAAGGAGTATGAGATAAAGGAAGATGGATTACTCATGCATAAGAATATAATCTATGTTCCTAGTTCCAGAGAACTGAGAAATTTAATTTTGAAGGAAATGCATAATGTCCCTTATGCTAGACATCCCGGTTATTAGAAAACGATTACAGCAGTAAGAAGGCAATTCTTTTGTCCGGGAATGAAAAAGGATGTGGTTGATTACATCGCTCGATGTATGGAATGTCAGAAGGTGAAGGATGAGCATAGGCACCCAACGGGTTTGCTGCAGCCATTACCGATCTCAGAGAAGAAATGGGAGGTGATACCATCGATTTCATAACTAAATTACCCAGGATAGCAAGGCAACATGATTCAATCATGGTGATGGTTGACAAATTAACAAAGTCTGCTCATTTTGTTCCTGTAAAAACAACACATACAACGACTAATATTGCACAAATTTACATGAGGGAGATTGCTAGGTTGCATGGGATACCTAGGACAATTGTCTCAAATAGAGATACAAAGTTTTCCTCCAATTTCTGGAGGGGACTGTTTAAAGGATTTGGTACAAATCTAAACTTTATCACAACATACCATCCCCAATCAAATGGAAAAACAGAGAGGGTCAACCGAGTAATTGAAGATATGATGAGAATGCATGTGATAGATAAGCCATGTAAGTGGGAAGATTACTTACACTTGGTTGAGTTTGCATATAATAATGGGTGTCAAGCTTCATTGAGAATGAGCCCATTTGAAGCCTTGCATGGTAGGAAATGCAATACTCTAGTGAGCTGGGACAAATCAACAAAAAGAGTGGTACTTGGGCCAGAGTTTCTCAAGGATATGGAAGACCAGATGGTTAAGATCAAGCAGAATTTGAAGGAAACTCAGGATAGAATTTTTTTTTATGCAGATAAGAACAATACAACTAGAGAATTTAAAGTAGGGGAGCATGTGCTTTTGAAAGTGAATCCCAAGAAAAACTCTTTGAAAGTGGGTAGTTGTACAAAGATGGCAACCAGATTCTGTGGTCCATTTGAAATATTGGACATAATAGGGCCAGTTGTATACATGCTTGCATTGCCTGCTTCCATGAATGTGCATAATGTATTTCATGTCTCTTTACTAAAGAAATATGTACATGATCCTAACCATGTTATTGATTGACATCTGATTCAGGTAGAGATAGAGGGAGACTTTTAGGTTCAGCCAGTGCAGGTATTGGAAAGAAAGGTCAAAATGATCCATAATCGAGTTATAGAGTTGGTAGAAGTTCAATGGACCTGCTACGGTCATGAAGATGCCATACATGTAGAGTACCCGCAAAATTTTGAATAAATTTTGAGATTTTGATCTCTATTTTGTATATGCACCGAGGACAATGCCAAAATAAGGGGGAGGGGATATAACACCCCGGGTTTTGAGCCCCCATTTTAAATAATGTATTGTTACAATGTTGAGAGGCCAGAGTTCCCAAACAATTATTAAAAGGCCAATGTGCCCAAGAAATGTAATGTTTTGATCATTATTAATAATAAATACATCGTTGGATGCTAGACGGACAAGGACTAGAGTTATAGAGGGATATGATTCCACAAGAGAGGGGGCTTGAGGGGATAGATGTTTATTCCTATTTTAATTACCCTTTTGTCTAAGGGAGTGGATCAGTTACGTGAGATTGTTGGGGAAGGCCAGGAGGTTCTTGATTCCTACAAAAATACTTAAACACATCCCTGGTCTGATTGTGGGGTTGGCTCCTTCACTCCTTCACTTCTTATTTCATTCCATTCTTTCTCTCACACATTCATTCATTGATTGTTCACTATTTCTCACCTTGGGTGGAGATCTCACTCCATTCATTTCTATCACCCGTTCATCTTCCTCATCCGTGTCTTGGCTTGGGGAAAGGAAAACGAATTGCTGAAGAGAATCCATGGTATCATTGGATGTAGAGGTCACTGATGTAATCCCGCCATGACTTGAGGCCTAGACGTCTGATATGCATTGGCATGTGTCTAGCTTTGTGCACAACTGTGAGTCCTGAGAGTTCCAACATGGAGATTCTAGACCAGTTGCATTGGAGCCCTGGAAGGAGAAGGAATGCTTGAGGGACTGCGTGGCAAAGAAGGGTGGAGGTCCATTATCTCAAGTGGTGCAAGTTGGGTAGAAGAGAGTTGGGTACTTGGACTGCTGGGAAAGCCTGTGAGAGATTGAGTGTTGACTGGTTCGGGAAGCCAAGTAACACTCTGGAACCGTCCTTGTGGATTCATAGCCCTGTCTTGGGGGTGACACTACTATTGAGATTTGGAGAAGTAGTGTCTATGGTTGGGTGGAACGTCCTTGGTATTCAACCAGTTGGTGTCTTCTTTTATAAAGATAAGTGCTCTCTGTTATGGTATTATTTATCTGTAAATGAATGTATTCCACTGTGTATTTATTTATCGTTTAATTAAATCTTGAGAATGTTCATGCTTGTTGGTTATTGCTGTGCATGCTGTCATATCTTATGCGTCCTTATTAATTAAAAAAGGAATCAGTAAAAGAAAGAAGTACAAGGGTGGGCTTGAAGGCAGCGTACCCCAGCCTGTGGGTGGCGGGGTATGTTACACCTTTGAACATTAGTTTTAAGGCCATCCCCAAAAAATTCCTTCTTGACCCTATGGTAGGTTTTCAAAAATACTAAGTGCCCTCCTACCGGAGAGGTGTGCAATTACAAGAGTACCTTTTGTTTGAGTTGGGAGTTATTACATAAATATAAGTGATCTTGTATCATAGTGAATCATTTTTCCATGTAAATGTATCTAATGCACTAGAATCCTGCTGCAACCTTTGAATGAGAGTACACACATTTTCTTCATTCTTCCATTCATCCCTCGCTTCTATTATCCAATCGGGTTGGATGATTGAGATATAAAAAAGAAAGGTCTCAACATCTTCATCCTTTCTTGAGAGTGCATCTATCACAACCTTTTTCTTCCCTATTTTGTAGATGATTTCAAAATCATAACCCAACATCTTGGTCACTCGTTTTTGTTGTTCTTCTAAAGATAATCTTTGTTCCAAGAAGTATTTTAGACTCTCATGATCTATTTTGACCTTGAAGTTCCTACCTTTTAGGTAAGGGCGCTATTGCTTCAATTCATGTAGTATTGCCTTCATTTCCTTCTCATAAATGGGTTTGTGTAAGTCCTTTCCCTTGAGTGGTCGACTTTCAAAAGAAAGGGGCCTTCCTTCTTGCATTAGAACAACACCAATGCCATTTCTCGAGGCATCACATTCCACAATAAAGGTTTTTGTTAATTCTGGTGTGGTCAAGACATGAGCTTTGCACATTGCCTCTTTAATTTTTTCAAAAGCTTGAGTTGTCTTTGGAGTCCATGAAAATGAATCCTTCTTAGTTAATGTCGTTAAAGGTGTTACTATTCTTCCATAGTTCTTAACAAACTTGCGGTAGTAACCTATCAAACCCAAAAATCCTCTAAGATCTTTAATGTTTTGGGAATCGACCAATGCATCATGGCCTTAATCTTACCATTCGTGTACGAAAATCAATTAATAAAAAATACCATTTGGGAATCACCATATAAATTGGTGTATGCAAATCAATTAATAAAATTTACTATTTGTGTTAATTAAATGAAGGGGTGCAATGTTTCATTCCAAAAGGACACATTGTTTCAAAGTGGCACCCTTTGGAGGACTATATAAGTAGAGGAATATGAAAGGAATAAGGTGTCTTTGTGGATTATATACATATAATGGATTGAATGAAAGTTCATTCTATCAGGTTGGTGCCTATTTACAAGCTAAGTCTTCTCATGAGGATTGGATTTCTCGCATCTCAGTTTGATTTGAGATCAACAAGTTGGGTCTTGTTATGAGAGTTAGATTCCTCATTTCTCAGTTGGATCTGAGAACTACAAGTTGGTTCTTGTATCAGAGAGTTAGATCTCTCATATTAAGTTGAAGTTGAAGATATTAAAGGATTGATTTTATTTGTATTCATTCAAGTGAAATAAATAAAAGAATGATATTTTATCTTCTTCATACAATTTGTGTTATACATGTTTATGAATGATTAATTGAACTGCATATATCATATTCAGTTAATTTAGTTAATCTATGAAAGTGTGAAAAGTAGATAAAAGTTCCAAACACTGA
>JZKD02S1831438.1:885644-899980 GCA_000966675.3 Picea glauca | reverse complement strand
TATATATATATATATATATATATATATATATATATATATATATATATATATATATATATATATATATATATATATATATATATATATATATATATATATATATATATATTGGTAACATAGCATAATTCCCCATCGATTGGCTATTATTCATTCATGATTCCTACCATTTGATTACTCATCCATGCTACCATTTTTACGGGTACCTGATTCTGTTGTCGGTCTAAGAGTTGGGTTGTCAGGACCATAAACATTTATCTCTAGGTGAGAGATTTGTTGTGTTGAGGAAACAGGTTTTCAATCTCATGATAATTCACTTGAGGTGAGAGAACTACTGGGAATTAAGTCCCAAGGTGCCAAGCTACAACTATAAGGCTCTAAGACTCCCTGTTTGGCCTGTTTCTGAATCCCTAGAAGGGAAGTGGGGCAGTTGAGGGACTATTGAGCAGAGAAGGGGCACACTTCCTAGGGTGGTACAAGCATGTGGGGGATGAGGTACTGCAGGCTGGTTTCTAGAGGCCAAGATGCGGCTACAGAGATCTGAGACTTCCTGTTCATCCTGTTGTTGAAGACCCATAAGCGAAGTGGGGAATCCGAGGGACTGTTGAGAAGAGAAGGGGCACACTTCCTAGGGTGGAACATGCATGTGATGAATGAGAGATTGTAGGATGATTTCTAGGTTAGGCACCTGAATTTGAGAATTGTTGATGTTTGTCAAACCTTAGATTGGCTTAGAACTTCCTTTTCCCAGGTAGATTTTATCCCCAACTTGTGGGTGACCCACTACTGAGATTATGAGTAGTGTGGTCTATGGTGATGTTCTGAATTATGATGTTCTGTTATGGAATTTCTATTGTCTATATGTATACATTATTATTGTTGTATGTTGTTATTATTCCACTTAAATCTGTTCATATGCATAACATATCAATATATTCAATGGTATCAAAGTGGTAAAAGAGAGAGTTTCGCGTGACTTGGCCCAACCTAGGTGGCTGAGCATGTTACAACATGGTATTAGAGAATATTTGTTGAGTTGTTGGTAACAGGTACGTTACATCCTCCCTAAAAGTTGCTTTAATGATTTATCAAGATCATATAAATCTTTTACTAACTCACTTGTTTCTTTATATTTTTCGCTCATTTGATCTTGTAATTTCTTTAGATATGGCTCCTTGTCTTTCTTGATCTCGACTATTTTTTCTTTGTTTTATCTTTTCAAACTTTTTATTTGATTAGTCAATTGAACGACTTGGGATTTGTATGTTGTTATTTTTTCTATCACGTCATCCACATTATCTTCATTACTAGATACACCAAGAAGTTTATCATCATCATCATCATCATTAAAAATATCTAATAAAGATTTAAATTGAGAGGATTTCTTCATGAGATTCTTCTGTAATCTTTCTATTTTAGTAGTCCGAGGACTTTGTATTTTATTTTTTGAGCTCTTCTAGCTCCTTTACTAGTTGTGAATTTGTTTTTCTCAGTCTCCAATTTTCTAATGCTAGTAAATATTTCTCCTTATAAGAATCTGTTAATTCTTTGGATTCTACCAATTCATTTTGAGGTATCTTGAGCTTATACTTAATAATATTTGTTTCCACATCCTTTGCTTCCATCCAAATTTTTATACTGTCATTGCTTTTGGATGGATTGGATAGAGTTACCATTTTGTTCTCCAAATATTTGACTCTTGAATCTTTAACCCGATTTATATGTATTTCATCCCTAAGCTGTGTATCGAGTTTTCTCACTAATCTTTCAAGATTATTTACATCTATTGTGGATTAAATCAACCTCCAAGAAACCATTTCTCCAATATACTTGTGTAATTCTACCACATCAATGGTGTTGATTTGATTTAATCCAACTTGTATAGATGTTGTTTTGTACTCTAGGCGTTCTGAAACTTTTGAAGTGTTTGGTTGCAACACCAATAGTTCAAATTTGTTTCTTTCTTGATTAGTAGATGATAAGAATTGAGGAGATCCAATATCATCTAATTCTGATTATGTTTCATGACCAACCATCAATTGCTTGGTACCTCCATCAATAATTGTAGAGTGTAGTTTTTCTTCCTAACTGAGATTCCAATTGGGACTCCTTGGTCATTTCAACATATTGACTCATGACAACAAAATGTAGATCAACTAACATATGAGTAAAGGTAATCTACAAGACAGGTTCACTTGACTTCTCGGGTTGTAACTCCTCTATCAAAGAAGTGACCAACTCCATGAAATCATCTTGTGGAACTTCTTCTAAGGCAATTCGATAGTCATCAATAATTTGTGAAGTATCCCCTTAAATTTTTTCTCTTTTAGGCTCGATTTAATCCACCACTTCTAATGTTTTCCTTTTATCTTACTACTTATGTTCGAATAGGGCCTCATATATTGAATTCACCATTGTGTCAGCTACTTGCTCTATGGTGTTAGACATCTCACCTTTTTTGACAATACTACAATCAAGATATTCAATATTGATGGTAAAATTAGGCACCATTGTGAGTTTCTCTTTTGACATTGATTATTTTTTCACACTCACATTTGCTACTTTCGTTTTCATCAAATGTTGTGCCTCTTCCTAGGTGTATTTTTTATCCATCACTTCGATTCCATGATATGAATGATGAACATAAGGTTTAGAATTCATGGTTGTATGTTGCTTCGGAACTAAATGATATGGTTCATAATTCCATATATTCCCTTTCTTTAAGTATAAAGAAGAAATCATTTTACATATAATATACATGGCTTGTTACCCCCCAGTCTAGGGATAACTAAGGAGATGTTGTATCGAGGCCCGTAGGTAGTCGACATGGAGTGTCAAGATCCATATGGATAGCACTGCCCACAAAGCCACTCTTCTTCACCATATTTCACCATCATCACCATCGACAACAAAGCAACGCCCACTACACTGACCTAGCTCCCATAAGACAAGAGGTCTTGCTTCATGAGGTAACAAGTCTAGTTTCATGGTAAGTGTCACTTTAGTATTTGAAGAATTTAAGCATGTTGAAAAGAGTCCTTTCTTGATTATGGAACGTTTGCTTGTAAATTATATCTTTTTCCTAATTTCACCTTGGTGGTTGGCATGGTATCCTAGTAAGTTGGTCACCCTCGAGAAAAGGGTTTCTACTGGGTGGTTTCCTTAAAGTCATTGTACCATTCCTGCTCATACTAACCACTTTCCACACTTCTTCCCCTCCGTTTCCTCATCTTTTGGGTTTATGGGTGCATTGACCCCAAGAAGGGATTGTACCTCATTTCATGGGAAGAATGGGTTAAAGGTCTAGAGGTGTTGTAGCTGACATCATACATAAATGATCGCCCTAAAGTCTTGAGATCGATGAAACACTTCTCTACAAGAATAAAGGAATTTTAAGTAAAAAATGAAAAAAAATGTCTCTCTTGAAGGGGGGGTGGGGGGGTGCATTGCAGTAGTGTTCTTTTATTTCTAGTGCACATAACACCCAATGTGTTCTAACTTCAAGTGGCATTGTGGTGCTCTTTAATTTCCATTGCACATAGAAATCAATGTTCAGACTTAATGAAAAGGAAAATAAAGGGCTTGGAAAAATGTTGCATTACAAATAAAGGGAACTCAAGGATGTAGCACACTCTCCACAAAGGCACCCATAAATGAGACAATATGAACCCTTGATATGCCAAGAACCCCATTCCCAAGAGTCTTTCCCCAATCCACCTCATACTCGTTACATTATCTAGATAGGGTCTTCTTGGGAAACATTCCTTGACTTGGGAATTGGCTTACCCAATAAGGCACCATGACACCCCTCCCATACCTAAATTTGACAAAGTTTATAAGGTCTTTGTGCATTTGTTTAATTTGTAAAAGGGGATTTGATGCACTTGTTTGGGTGGTTCTTTTATTAAATGTGACTTACTTGGCATGATTCATATGACTTGTGGACACTTGGAGGGCATACTTGTTTGTCTTTGTAGTACCTTACCCAGTGGATGATGATGGACCGCACATGATGTCACCTTCTATACTTGGACATGGCCTTTGGAGGCATAAGATGTAATTCTTTATCCTTTGATGTCACCTTGGAGGATAGGGTTTGATGGATGATGTGGTTCCAGAGGTGGTTTGACAGGAGGAGACACATAGCATGGAAATTTTTCACTTAATAGCATGACACATGGCCTTTGGAGGCCCAACGTTCTCTTTCTTGAGGCTTGACATCTCACTTTTCATCCCTACGTCACCCTCCTAGGGCATGACATCACCATTTTTAGGGTTTTTCTTTATGTATTTTTTCATTTTTTCATATTGTAAAGGAAAAGGAAGGGGGTTGACCCTCTTCTAATTTGTTTTGACAATTTTAAGTGGACAAATTTATTAAGAAGGCCTCATATAAATATAGGACCTTCTAATTTCATTTTATCATCATTCATCACCCACCATTTGTGAGAACAAGTTTGAAATTTTCTCCCTATCTTGACATCTCTCTCTTCTAATAATGTGTTATGCTTGGAGGATCGTTTTGTGGATGCTTTTGCTGATTTTGAAGAAGAATTTTTGAAATTGGGGTTTTATCTCATGGTATCTTGGCTAAAGTAAGTTAATTTTCTGCAATTTATATTTATGTTGTTAAGTTACACGGTGAATATTGCTTCTTATTGCTAGATGTCTTTATTGGTAAAACCCTAAGAGAGGATCACAAGTGCTTCCTCCTCTCACAAGGTTATTCTTTTTCAAAATTGGTGAAATCTCATCACTAGGGTTAGCATCATATTTTAGCCTTTGAAACTTGATTTCTTGACCTAGTTGAAGTATTAAGAAGGGAGAGAAGATTGTTAGAGCCCAAAAGTGCTTGCACTCTATCAATCCTTCTCTTCAAATATTAAACCCTATGACCCTAATTGTAACATCCAATTCCACTTAGCACATTTATACTGACTTATTATTTGAGGACACTTGTGAGAAAGTGATTTGGTTATGAGTTATATGTTGATGTAATTATGATTATATGTTAAATTATAGATGTATATATGTATCGATAGGTATTATTGATGAGTTTTATTTAGTGTGCATGATACATGACAAGTTGATAATGTTGATGGCATCAACGAACTTCCTTGGACTTTGGATTGAGTCAGAGAGTGGATCTGTATTTTGGTTTGAGTATTGATTATACACATGAGATTATATGATGATTTCAATATGGATGTTATGTATAAGGATATTGATATTGTTTTTGTCAGTGGATGCAAGATTGGTGATGCTTTCTAATCCGACTCACATAAGGAGTAAAGGGGCCATGCACATAAACCCGAAAGTTGAGGGAGGGGTGTGGCAACGTCCCTGTCACGACCTACTATCACACTCTTCATGAAATGAACTGTATGTTAATGATTACCTATTTCTAGAGGTCCACGAGGCCGTGAGGGCAGACTGAGACAATCACTCATGAATAAATCTAAGGGGCACACAATAAGACATAATCCTTATTCCTTATAAGTCCTTAGTCTCTCACAAACTCAACCAAGTGGAGTCTTGACTCCAAGTGTCAGACAAACTTCCAAAACTAGTCAAAGACGAGTGGCACCCTTGGAGCAAGGAGGTGTGTATTGAAGGGCACGCCGCATAATCAAATGTGAGTAATAAAAATCTAGAAGGCTTCGGAAAGAAAAATAAAATACTTAGACTTTGTTAGAAAGAGTATGCAAATGATTATTAAATTAAAAACAAGAAAATAACAGAGATTCTAAGTTTAAAGAGGTTTTTTTAAGTAAACCATAAAAAAGGAATAAAAGAATTAGACTAACAATTTAATTGAATGAAGAAATAAGAATAAACTTGGGTAAATGCACATGTGTGCATGCAAATAAATAAAAGGATTTATAAATAAATAAAAAATAAAACATGAGAGAATAGGTGGTCCACATAGAGTAGCATCTTGAGTCAATCTACCACTAATCCTAACTAAAAGAAGATTCCTAATTCAACTCAAACTAAAATCTAGTTAGGGGACATAAAATAAATTAGGGATTAGGGAACTAAGAGACAACTAAGAGAAAAAATAGGAACACATTGGGGAATCTCAGGGAAAATGGATTTTAAATAAAATAAAAAGAAAAAATACTTGTGCAACTTGGGGAGAGTGCGACACATGTAGTGGGTGAATAATCCTTTAATTAAATTATTAAAAATTAATTATTTGTGCATGAGGACATGTGTCATTGGAATTTTTTCTATAAAATAAATGGAGAGGAAGGGAAATGGATCTCACTTTGTTAGTACTGTTATGCTGCCAAAATATTTCTTGACTAAGTTTTACTTGTGAGAGTTGGGATTCCAAAACTTGGCCAAAAGTGGAATCTCTTCCTTGCTAGGCAAGTTTGGTGCTATCGATTCCTGGTTTCTTGTGTGTGGCCCCTTTACGGTTTGGGGGGATACGAGGGAAGAAGAGTACCCCTAGCATTGGGTGGGAGGTACTGGTGAAATTATTTTTTTAGCAAGCAGAAGAGGACAAAGGACGTCTCGCAAGTTTACAGATCGGAGTTCAACATCATCTTATCGATCTACTGGTTACGGTATTATTATTTTTCGTGTAATTATGGTCAGGATAAATTCTATTCAAACAGTGAAAATTTCCCTTTGTGTTCATAATTGTTTTTGTGTACCCATGGAATACAGTACAATTATAAATGATCGTTGATATAGTAATTCTGTATAAAAACAATTTTTTGACCTGTTGTTTGTTGATTCGAATTTGTTAGCGATCAAAATGTACGAAGACTCTATGGCCTTTTTCTTCTCACCTGCATATCAAAAACCTTGTATTAAATCCAAAATTCAAGTCGATGGGTCATGCTATGTGTTAATACACAAGACATGCCACAAATATAGTCTATCAATCTAATCCATATGCCACACAAGTCCTCAAGCCTAACCTCGAGTCAAACTCAAAATCATATAAAGCCCAACGTCGAGTCAAGTCACAATTCATGAGCTCCTATCCTATCCACCTCATCAACAAGTGTTGGTTATTGAATTTTAGAAATGTATCATGAAAGGTTTGGCATAGATGCAAATTTTGTAAATAGTGAGAATCTTATTTCACTAATAGCCATTAGTCGACACTCAAAGCCACAGGTCAAATCCTAAAATTCAAAGCCACCGAAAGGGGATGTTTTTGATGACTCAATATATAGCTCATAACGCATTAAGCTGCCGAAAGGGAATGCTAATGATTTGTTGAACAACACGTCAAATGAGTTTGAATCCAATTAAAGGGAAGATGTCATGCAGGAAATGAATGCACAAGTGGATTTTTGAGGGTTTCCAGGGGACAACAATTCCAACTAAGATGGTAGAAAATTCACAGCAGTCAAACCAACAACAAGCGCAAGAGCTGAGTTCTATTTCTATGATTCATCAAAAGGTTATGATAGCATTAAAGACGTAATCTTCAAGATCCCTGGTATTAGGGATTGTATGGATTGTAGTGAGCTTTGTGACGAATGATCACCTCTCTAGAAAGAGAATATTGAAGAGAGGCTCTTTCTGGACTGTCTGGTTGTAGGTTTCCTCGGGCGCTTGTCTGGGGTTGATGCTCATTTCCCTGAGACTCCATTGCTTGTACACACTCTGTGTCAAGAATGAGAATTAAAACATAAGATATTGGAGGAATTGGCTATTGCATCTTCCATTACTCTTGCTCCCTTCTATTGTCTTCTCTTTAATGGTGACACTTCTCCAAGCAAGTCATCTTTTATCCTTCCCGGAGAAAAGAACTATTAGGCTTGCGATATTCGTCATGCAACGTATCTCACAGTATATATTCCTAGTTACTGTTTTACTATTTTTGCTTTGGCGACAACCTGATTTCCTGTTGATAAGTGAATACAGACAATTGGCGAAGATACAATGATGGCTTTCATCATTTAACCTCTTGATGATGTTATATTAATATTTGAAAGCAAAAGAATGTTGCAGGACGAGGTTTCTTGACATTTGCGTATGTTTCCTTGTGTATTGGGATTTTTGGATCCGTATAGGAATACCAATACTCCTGTGTGTCTTCAAGACTGAGTCTGAAATGAAACAGTTTGAGGAAGAGCCTCGATGGCATAGAACATGATTCTTTGACAAGGTTATTATTGCAGAAGCTCTTCATTATAAGAAGCATTTCGATTCCATTCTCTCGGTCGCATGATGGTGATTGTACAAAAAATACAAGATGGTATTAGTTCAGAACGCTAGCATCAACAGACAATAAAAGAATTTGTTTCAAATTCTAAAAGAATAGATGGCAGCCATGGACGCAGAGCATACCCATTTTGAAGATTTTGTTTTGGCCAAAGTAGAGCTTTCACCAGCACAAGAGGCGCAGTTACAACCAATTAGTTGTTGAAAAGCAGAGATTTCATCAGCTAATTAGCAAATTCTAAAGGCTGGATAGCTGGTGAAACCATAGACAGGTCAAATAAGTCGTATTTTTTCCCAGATTGATGTTTTTCTCAACCGAACCTCTTGGAATTGCTTTCTGAAGACACATATTGAATTATAGTATTAAATTTAAGATCCACATTTGATGCAAAAGAGGTTTGAAGAGGTGTTAAAGATGATTAGGCACCTATTTTTGGGGCAATGAATCAACGTTTTTATCTATATTTGGCAAATTCGAATTTATCTTCATCAAAGGATATCAAACAGCCTTGGAAGGCTTTTCTGCACATCACAGAGGTTCTAGATGATATGAAGACCATGAAATAAGGAATTGACCTGTTTTCTAGGTTCATCTCTCTTTTTGTAAAAATTGTTTTGATTTTCTATCTTTAACAAGTTTGATCCATTCTTCTAGGATCTGAACATTTTATTGTAAAGCTATAAAGCTAAGGATATGAGATGAATTAGAGGGGGAATTCTGGATACAATACCATGTTGCTTTGTAATAGACTGTCATAGATATGTAATACGGATCACAATATTCTTTCTCTATTAATACCAGATTGTCATTTCTTACTTCTTCTATGCTTTTATTCAAGTTATCTTAACTGCAATATGACTGTCATCTCATTAGTCAGTTCATAGCTTGATTTAATAGTAATCTTCACTTTAGTCAGTTCATAGCTTGATTTAATAGTAATCTTCACTTTGATTCAAGTTTGTCTTAGTTGCCAATGACTGTCATCTCATTGGTCAACTCATAAGCTTGATTTAATAGTGATACGTGCATTATCTTATCCGACCCATCACATGTGTGATCTGGTTAGTAAGTATAGTATTCTTCATCCACTGTTATGCTATTCATCTGATCATTAATTCTTGAAAGCACTGTCTAATTCGATTATATATTCTTTGATTGTCTTTATATGATTTAGTAGGTCAGTTATCCCATTTTATCCCAACATAATCATAAACCTTTACTAAGCATCTCCGATTTTCAACCCAAGAGAGTTTCTTGGAGTGATAACAGAATCCATTGCTATTGGGGCATTTGAGCTATAGTATGGGAGTTTTCTTATATATATACATGTTTAATTAGATATCTAAAAGATAATTGAATGTTCCGTTCTATTCTAATTCTGATGATATTTTTTTTTATAATCCTTAATTCATTGGAAATCGTGATTATTATCGATTATGTGAAACTATCTCAATTGAATTGCGTATTAGAAGGTTAAAACTTTTACCCAATTGATGTCGTTACTTGATTATCCAAGGATTATTGACTATTTATCACAGAGCAATCTATAATTAAGTAAATTATAATAGGTGATGTACTAGTTCTTACAGGAATATCCTCGGTAATTACTAAAATTACAAGTAGAATGGAGAATGGCGTAGGAGTTTGGTTATTATTGTTTTAAAATTATTTTTTGATTTCTGAACTCTTTTATAGTCGCGCGATTTCTACCCTTTTAGCTCCAAGTTAAACTGGACTTAGGAGTAGTCTAAAATTCAGTTAAAACTAAAATTCAGAAGCATCTATATTTCTTTTGATTCAATAATCCCGTATCTATATTCATAATTGCACAGCAATAATAAAATACACTGGTAGGCGAGTTGATCTTCAGTTACATAAAATTCTTTTACACCATTTTTTCCCTACGCAAGTCAACTGAGTAAAGTCGCGACAACACATATTTTCGACACTTGGATTACCGCATGTCGGTTACGCCCAAGTGTGAATTCTCTTCTTCGACATTTAGTTTTCATCCTCTAAGAGAAAAGTCGTCACTCTTTAGTGATAACTTAAGTAATGCTAGCTATAAAATTTGTAAGAAGTTTCATTATTAATATCACCCTTTTATTTTGAAGAAAATTAGAAACCCTTCTTATTACCGTGAAGTAAGCTTAATGTCAAAACTTTTACGGTCATCCATGTCCTATAGATTTTGCTTATATTAGAGTATAAATTGAATGATAAACTCATAATATTGCTAAACCTTGGCTTTTAATGCTACGTATCTAACCTATTACCAATCTCATTAAGGACTTAGTTAAAATTTGTCGGATTTGTTTTATTCATAAAAACAGAAAAGGAACGAGGAAATTTCAATCTAAGTAGAACAATATAAGTGATGCATTCCATTTAAGTATTAACGGATTGCAGAGACATTTGAATTTTCACATACTAAGGTTTAATTGGTTAATGCTTGTATTAAGAAGATTGGTGGTTTAGAACTCATGACAAAAATGTATAGAGTTTATAAAAGAAGACTAGAGGTCATGTCCAATAGTTTTGATTGTATAAAAGGCATTAGTATGTTTATTATTGAAGAGTTATATACAAATCCAAATATATCTAAGTCACATATGTTTCTTTGTTACAATTTTAGTAAAGTTATATATATATATATATATAATCATTGAATTCTTCTATGATCATTATATTAATGATTATAGAAGAATTCAATGATACTACGGTGCGGCTAGAAGCATCATATAAATTTGCAAGAGTCTCAACTAGGTATGGCTCGTGGAAAGTTGACGGTATTACGGATTGAGATAAAATTATTGACCATATAGAGAAGGAATTTGTCCCATTCAAATCTCACTCTTTATTTGATTCACATACTTCCCTTAGGTTACCCTCAATTATGTGAAACTCAAAAATATCTCAAAACAAATCTACCAAAAGCTCAGAATCACTAGAACCATCTATAGGGTTGTTTGCAAACAAAACCTTTCTTTCGGAAGCCATTACTTCAGTAACAATGTTAAATATCCCTATAGAAAAAATCAGTGAACATTTTGATGTACTTATTAGTTTTTCAAAAATAAGCTTGTTTGAATCAATCATTTACTTGACAACAAAATCCTCGAGCAATTCTTGGTAGAAAAAATGATTTTGAACAATGAAAGATATATCTTTGAATACTTGAGTATCATAAAATCTGTAAATCCTACACAATGCAGTAATTGACCATATTAGCTTGATCATCACCTTGAAAATCACAAAACATTAATGAAGAAAAGATAACAATAACTGCAGAATAGGACGTGAAATGGAAAACAATGGGTTTTCGAGAGAAATTTCATATTTTCCAAAATAGTCATCAAATAGTTGTTGGCCTAAATGATCCATGTGTCATCATATTACACATTTCGGCCGATGTTTTCCATGTTAAAACCCAACCTCTTCCCAACCCAAAATAATTATAAATCATTGGATCAACCTCTATTCTAGCCATTAAATTTTTTGGGTTGTGAACTACTCATTAAAATTTGGTCATCTTTCGGTCCAAAATGATCATCAACCATTGAATGCATTCATTCTTAGCTGTTGGATGTTTTGAGTGCATAAAGTATCACTAACTATAAATAAAAACTCCACCCAAAATATAAATTAACTCTTTGATTAGACAATTCTCAATTGTCTAACTTTTCGGATGCATGTAACATTACTAACAGTTGATTAAATCGCACTTGAAATGGATCTAGACCATTGGTTTTCTCCTTTGTAAACTATATTATTTTTTAGACATAGATGACACCACTAACATCTAAGAAATATTTGACCCAAAATGAATAATGGTTCTTAGATCCACTGATTTTGAATCGTCTGATATTTTAGACACGCAAATTTTCTTTAACAATTAGGAAAATTTCACTATGAAATGAATATCATCATTTGATTCCTCTTATCATGGACCATATGATTCCTTGGACACAACTTACTTCATTATCCTTCAATCAACTTTACACTCGAAACATGGTTTTCACCCTCGGATGTCCCTACAAAAGATCAACTATCAGGATCATGTGGAATATTTAATCTTAATCCAATTAAAACTAATTAAATATCATATATATATATAAAGAAACAAAACAAATGAATTAAGGCTGAAAAAGGGAAGAAGCAACAAACTAAATATGAGCTACAACATGATCCATGTACCATCTACTTATACACTTGAGTGCATAACCAATCTCCTTAAAATATGCTTGATATTTGCAAGTGTGAACACTCAAGGTGGCTCCAAATGGTTTGTTAGATCTACATTTAAGACATCAATCATCCCTAGCCCGACAACATCTATCCATGTGCTAGTTAAAGTGTGGATAATGGGTCATCGTGCTTTTGGTATGCCATCCAATAACACACCATCCATAGATCAACCCAGTAGCCACACAACACACTCTCTAGCTAAATATGGGTTTGCACATTTTAACACTCCCCCTTAAACATAAGTTCAAGGATTCAAGAAGTGGCATTATGTCATCACCCATATATATGAATCTCATGCAAATATAAAAGTTTATCAATCATTAATTATGTTCATGGCTTAGTAAGAATATCAACAATGTGATTATTTGTCCTGTAATAGATAAGAGACACCACATTCCTTGTTAGAATTTGCAAATGGAGATAAGTGTGGATTGAAATTTCATTAATATGATATAGATATAAACACATGAGCTTGACCTTTTGTAATTCCCATATACTTCTAAACATCATTAAGATTCATAAACGATTTATTTGGTAAACTGAAACAATATCTTCTTAGCATAATAGTGATTCTCATAACAACAACTTGAATAACTTAGATTTATCAATAAATATTGATTTCATGATAGAAAGAAATAAATACATAACTTAACAAAGTACCTGGTTCTGATGCTAATTGTTGTTGCTTTCCTGCTGCCTGCTGCTACACAGATCAACCCTGCCACAAACAAGCAAATAACTGCCCAAAACTACTGTCCTCCCTGCCAACTAGGAAAACTACCTAGCTCCAGGATATCTACGGATATCCTGGCCCTCCGTGCCCAAAACCTCCAGCAACTCGGTGCCTCCCCTGATCAAAAGCCACAGTCCAGCACACTATGTTCCTTTCTCCCAGCAAGCCAACAGTCCACAGAGAATACCACAGGCTCCCAGCAAATACCACAGTGCACAGCAAATACCACAGTGCACAACAAATACCACAGTGCACAACAAATACCACAGTGCATAGAAATTCTGCTCACGAAAATACGCAATGGTTCTCGGCCAATACAACTGGCTCAGAAATACAGTTCGCGGCATCCATCCCCCTCCGAATGGTGCGCACATCCCCCTCTTCCTGTCCCTTATTCCTCTCTGCCGACTCACGCAATTACTCCACAACCACCCCCGTCCTCCGTGCCCGTCCCTCCATTAATATTTTTTATCATCTCGGGATTTCTGGGCTCCTCGCCCTGCATACGCCACCCTTTTATAACATTTTCATTGATCTTTTAAATTGAAATTCTCAGGTCATTAAATGTGGTCAACAGTTAATTTATTATTTTGTTAACTGCAATTATCCCTTAATTAAATCTTACTTAATAATCTTTAACCATTTATCAATTTAGGGTCGTTACATACTCCCACCCTTCAAGAAACTTCGTCCCGAAGTTAAGGTATCGGATGGTACAGAGGAAAAGAGCATGGTTCATACATTCACAGCAAGTAACTGGCAATATCAGTAAGTAAGTCAAGAAGTCCATACATACTAATGTATATGTACAAGGAATGCATGTGTAGCTAGTACATGCAAACCTCGTGCATGTACTAATAATCAAATTGTCATTCTTTAATAATTTACGTATGCATTCAATCCAGTCAGCAAGGCTGGTCTTTTATAAAAGACAACAATCATTTATCTGTGTGAGAAATCTTTTATTACAATTGTCCAGTTCAGTAATTTATTTTAAGCAACTGTGGTTTAGTTACACAATAATGAATATTCATATATACACATTCTTTTTTTTTTTTTTGAAGGGACGACATCACATTCCACCACAAGACAGATCTCCATATGTCTCAACTATTCTACTCATCCTTCCTTCCTAACCTACTTCTGTCTCCCATCCTATCCGTC
>JZKD02S1831438.1:856024-869180 GCA_000966675.3 Picea glauca | reverse complement strand
TTATTTGGATATTATTCATTACAAGAAGATAAAGTGGATATGTGTGGAAATATCAATGATGCATATACTTCATCAGATCCGTGCAGACATCTACATCTTCAACAAAATCTTCAAATAGCACAGACTTGCACAGTTGCGAGGTCTTCTTGGAGTGAAGGACATGGTTGCTTAACAACTGTCTTTTGTTCCTTATCATTTTTTATTTTATGCATTGTAATTTGAGGGGGGGTGTTGTTCCCATGAGGTTTTCCCTCTTTCCTCGTTTAGTTTAGTGTATCTTTTGTTACGGGTACCTAACATGGCCTCGTAGCCGGGACCCATTCTTTATTTTCACCATAGTGATGTTCAGGGGGGGTGTTGGAGTTACTTCACACACACCTAAGATTTATTTTTCCTAAGGTTATTCCTTGTTTATTAGTCATAATTAGTCATTATCTAGTCTCCTATATTTTAGGGGAGAATATTCCACCTGGAGAATATTCTCTTTCAGTTGACACTTCAGTTTGGCTAGTTGAGTTGAGTTTAGATGTTGCATTGGTTTTGTCACCATGCAAAATTGGGATCATCACCAAATCACTACTCTTTGTTCAGTCAGTTAACTGAAGACTAGTTGACTAGTTAACTCAGCGAGGTGGCAATTCACTCGTGTAACTGCCTGAGAGACTAGACTAGGTGGCAGTTTACTCTTGTAACTACTGTTGTGTGTCCAGATCAATCTAGAACACCACTATGGATCATTAGTTACTCATGTATCCTATATCTATTGTAAATTATTCACTCTTTGAGTGTGGAATACGGTTAATGAGAATTCTTTCATTCTTTCTATATTGCTTCTTCTTTCTCAATTTCTCTCTGCAAATGTGTGTAGTATTTTCTGGCTAGATCTATTCTGTGCAGGTTCAACACATTTACATGTTTCAGTTGATTTTTTTTTTTGAAATTGGGTGAAATTGTGAGAGGATATCAGATATGTAATTTTTTTGGGCAAATTTGGCCTCCAACAACTACAAAAATAAAAAAATAAAATTGCGTCGTTGTCCGCAGAAAAAACCTTGAAAAATTACAGATTTTAAAACTTCAATATCTTGACTTCCCGGACTCCGTTTCAGACGTTTTTTTTTTCAAATTGGGTGTTTTTCTGAGAGGAACTCAAATATACAACCTTTTTTAGCAAATTTTGCACAGAAATATATCGAAAATTTTTGGAATGTCGCGGCCCTCTTATTTCTTCTTCGAAAAAAATAATCTGCAAAAATAAAAAAATATTTGCCCACAATGTCTGCCAAGGAAAGTGTTCTGATACCATTTGTTAAGTACCAAAGACTGAATACAAAATCACCACAACATATATACAAGAACAATATGCAAAATCTCTTTTATTACTATCAAACCCTTAGGGTAGGGTAACACCATACAATGGACCCTATTACGGAAGGGATCCTCTACTGTTCACTTGCCTCTTTGAGGGGGCATCCTCCTATTGAGCTACTTCTCCAAATACAATGATTCTCTTCATATCACATTACATTGCTTGAACCCTTTTATATAGTTCTACCCACCTAAGAACATTCTAGAGGAGGAATTTTCTAGAAGTGGATTCTTCTAAGAAGTCCTCTTACATTTATTATATCTAACTACCATAGTGKGCCTTATTTAATAATATAGTGGATCTAGTCCACCTTACATTGAATGGCCTCCACTATTATCACTATGGGCCCTCTGAGCCCCCACTACTACCTCTCTAGCTACTTAACAAAATAATTTGTTGATAATTGAAATTTATATTGATGACATTATTTTTTGTAGTAATGATGATAGGATAAGTCAGGAATTTGCTAAAGACATACATAATGAATTCGAAATGTCATTACTTGGTGAGTTGTCTTTCTTTTTGGGACTTTGAATATGTTAGCTAGATATAAGTATTTTCATCTCCTAGAACAAGTATATCAAATAAATGTTGAAGAAATTTGGAATGGTAGATTGCAAGCCCGTAAGTACTCCCATGCTGACCAGTTGCAAATTGAACAAAGATGATATATACAAAGATGAAAATCAGAGGCTCTGCATATCAATGATTGGAAATGTACTCTATGTGACAGCTTCTAGACCAAATGTGATGTAGGCAGTTGGACGGGTGGCACGGTTTCAAACAACACCAAAGGAATCACATGTTATGGCAATGAAGAGGATATTCATATATCTAAAAGGTACACAATAGTTTGGATTGTGGTATCCAAAAGGGAATGATTTATCTCTTACTTCCTACACATATGCGGAATGGGAAGGTAGCATTGATGATAGAAGAAGTACAATTGGAGCAACTTTCTACTTGGGTGATTGTCTAGTATCTTGGTTGAACAAGAAACAATCTTCAGTGTCATTTTCCACAATAGAAGCAGAGTATATTGCAACAACAACATGTTGTACACAGGTTCTTTGGATGAAACAAAATTTGTAGTACATACAGGTGGAATATGATGAGCTTATTTCGATATTTTGTGATAATACCAACGCTATAAGTATCTCTAAGAATCCAATGATGCTTTCCAAGATGAAACACATTCTGATCAATTTTCACTTTCTACGGGAAATAGTTACATAGAAGAACATCAAGGTAGAGTATGTTGGTACAAAAGAGAAGATTGTAGATATATTCACCAAACCTCTTCCGAGGGAGACTTTTGAGTATCTTCGACATAAACTTGGAGTAGTTTCAGCCCCACAGTGAATTCTTTTTTAAAGAATTGAATTTTTTTTGAGTTCTTTTTATTAGAGATATACACGAGGAAACACCATGAAGAGAAACATTATTATAGATCAAAGGATTACTGACAGGGGGAGTATCCCCAAGGAAAATTCATCCTTTTCCTTTGATTTTAAAGGGGGAGAGAAAAACAGAGGCATGGAAGAGAAGAGGCATGAAGACAAGGGAGCCAACATGAGCACATGAAGGCAGGGGAAGCTAGAATGAGCATGAGTGTTGCCATTTTTGTATCTAAGTGTTGCCATCAATGCCAAAGGGGGAGATTGTTGAAATATTAATTAATTATCCAAAAAGATTAATTAATTATTGTAGATTAATTATCATAATTAATGATTGAGATTGGCTGTCATTGATTTCAACCCTTGAGTAGTTGCATGTCGAAGTAAAGTGACAGTAAACAAAAGATAATTAATTATTGCATAAATAATTAATTATTAGAGGGATAATTAATTATTACAGGGAAAAGTAAAGTGGGAGTAAACAAAATATAACAGGTTGCATGTGAGTTGCATGTTGCATGAAAGTTGCATGTCATTAATAAATTTCTCTTTATAACACATAGAAGAGTCCATTGCAAATCACTTTTGTGTATTCACTTATGAGAATACAAGTTGGAGATCTGAGGCAGTGAGTCGAAGGAAGAGAAGTCAAGTGAAGTAAGAATTTTGCAGGCACCGAGAGTAAGGATAAGGGGTTTCATACATTAATTCATTGAGTATATCAATGAGTTTCATGAGGAAAAGCATGGACATATGTGTTCTGTAGTGAGGGAAAGCGTGGATACCCACGGGAAGATAGTACACACAGTCATGGAATTGTGAGGAAATATCCAAGAAGATAAGGGATTAGGAACTTAGTTCTACTTTAGGGTAAAGGTTTGTCTTCCTGAGTGTGTTAGAGAGTTATTCTGAAGAAATCATGAACTGGTATGTCTCAGTGGTTTATGATCACTTGATTTGAAGAACTCTTTTGTGGATTTTGGTATGAGGTGTGTGTGGTTGCAGTCTTGATGAGATAGGGATATCAGTAGCAACAACAGAGGTATTAGAAAGAACAACAAAGAGAAGTTATCATTTACAACAACATAGATAGTGAGAGGGTTGTCTACAGTTATATTTCAAGGCAGTTGGAGGGGGCAAGGAAAGGGGGTTGTAGCCTCCTTTCGGTTGGAGCCAAAAAATTAAGGAGTTGGAGCTTCCTTTAGGTTGCAGCATGTAAATAGGGGGTTGGATCCTCCTTCTAGTTGTAGCTGGAGAAATGGGAAGTTGTCTCTTCCAATGAATGTACTTTGAAAAATAAGTAAATCATTCTGTGGTTTTTTCCTGCATTGGGTTTCCACGTAAAAATTCAGTGTTATGTGTTGTTTATGCATTGATTTATGGTATTGATGCTATATTAAAAGTTGATTAAATATCATTGAAGAATTATATTGTGGTTAAATAAAGAAAAGTACTAATATTGATTCACCCCCTTCTCAGTATTCCAACAACTTTCTTGAGTCAATCTAACACTTTGGAATTGGATTGGTTTGGTATAATCTAGAACATGAAAGGTCACTTCCTTTCCATATCTGATACTTGTTCTATTCTTATTATATCTGATTTCTTCCCAAGGTTACATGATTGGATTGGAAAGAGAAAGTTGATCTTCATCATCACTTGTATCTAAATTTGTCTCACTGAGTTTCTCTTGCACTAGTTGTTCATCTGAATCATTTTCATCATAATAATTGAAAAGAGGGTTGTTCTGAACAATTACTAGTTCAAAATGTTGATGATTATTTTGTTGAAGTTGATCATGAAGAAGATGAGTCTAAATTTGGAGCAATTCTCCTTGGTCTTGTAAATATTCCAAACAAGTTAGAACATAGTGAAAAGTTTCTTTGTCAGTTATGACCATATTGTCGTCAATTGAGAGTATTAGAGTGTTTGATAACTCTAGTAATTCATCAATTCAAGCCATTTAATAGTCAAAATCTACAATGCAAACTCAACAAATGAAGGGTGTCAACTTCTACTTAAAATGTGCTCGTTTACAATGTAATTCAACTTGATTTTAAAAAAGCACAAGTAAACTTTACAAAAAGACTATTTGTAAGTTACCATTATTATTTTGAATGTGCCATCGATGCTTTTGAGTTTTCTAGTCTATATGATCTTCGTTTCCAAGAAGGAAAGTCTTGTTTGATTAAAAACATTCAATGCTAGGTTTCAATCTCCATCTTGAACTGTAAGGGATGTTGGATGAAGCATTATTGCTTTCACTCGATCAACTATGTATGTATTGAAAGCTAAAACTCGATCTTATGGTGGATGAATCAACAATAACTCAATTTGTCTTGTGCATTGACTATAAATTGGAATATTTACTGCTTTACATTCCACTGGTTAGCTTCCTTACTAAACTTTGCATTTTTGGAGCTACGAGTCACTTCTTTTTCTAGTCACCCATAGCCTGAGCTCATTTCTTGATCAAAGTGGGTGTAGGTAGGGTAGCTCAATGATGTGATTCACTTTGTGATTTTTTTCTACATCACTATGATCATACATGGGGAATTTTTCTCTATCTCCACTATCTGGAGTGTGTATAGTTATATGGAGTGGATATAGTCTTGTAGAGAATAAAGAAAGGAAGGTTGGTCCAAAATTATAATGACTGGCTTACTATACTATCATGTGTGATGAGATAGACCATACACACAGAATTCCAATGGCGAATGAATGTAGTGAAAACTTTCAAACAATTTTGAACAAAATCTTATGCATCTTTAGTAATATCTTCTCTTGCGGAATCAATTTTACTGTTTGAAACAGATTATTGAAGAATGGGATTGTACTCCGTGTTTGGTCACCTATAAAAATATTCGTCTATTTCTGATGATGTAGTCACCTATCAATATGGAAGATAGATCCCATTGAATTTAGCTCTAATAACCCGAGGGTTTTCAGTTATGCGGAGCTCTACATCACCACCAAGGGTTTCTGCAAGGATGAGTTGCTTGACAATGGGGGTTTTGGTAGGGTTTACAAGATGGTTTGGCCCAACAATGGATCTATTTTTGTGGTGAAAGTGCAGATATGGTGGTTGTAAATCCTCTGAATAGGAAGACTTGCCAAGTGCTCCGTCCTCCAATTTTACTAAGCGCAGACAATATGATATTCTTCTACAAACAACAATGTCGACTTCAAGGGTTAGGATTTCCTGGAATATGAGTAGAAGAGGTAACATAATTATGAGATGGTCATATCATGTCTAACACCAAAGTGGGTGTGAATGGTGTTGGGGAAGACTAACGCATAGGATATTTTACTCACAGAGGCAGATGGATAGACTTGCAGGCAGAGGAACAAACCTTGGGGAATATGAGAGACGTTTTTGGATGATATGGACAACTACCATAGCGAATTTCAGGTCTTAAGAACTAAGATATTTGATACCACTATTAAAATGAGCAAATGGAGATAAGCATGGAATTGGATTTCATTAATATGATACATATATAGATACATGAGCTAGACCTTTGGATTTGTCTTCCAAGGAGTCTCTTGAACTCTTGATGATTGTTACTATCACTTGATGTTTCATATTCTTTCACAAGTGATTGATACCATAACCTTGACATATTAGGTTTCCAACATTCCCCTATACCAATTGCCTGAGATTAAGTGCACATGAAGCAAAACATGCTTCATATTACTATGTGCAATAGGGTTATGAGCCACATGTATTGCACATGCACATGAAGTTCGACATGCTTCATATTATTATGTGAAAAAAGGTTATGAGCCACTTGTATTACACTCTAATTGTAATAATACACTATAGTATACTATATGTGAAGAAATCAAATCTCGCCCATTGGGTTGTGAATCCATACTACCTCAGTTCCACCATTCACTACTCCTCTTTATTCATCTTCAATGGTAAAAATGAATGGAAAATTGTTGCTTCTTACATGACTAAACAATTAGACTAGGTCCAAGATGAAACACATATTTAGAATTTGACTTCTAAACATTTCCATGATAGGGCTAGTGAAAGTCTATATATATGGTCATATGATTCAAATTTCTATTGAAATACATAATGTAAAGATGATATATACCTTTAACATATTAAACAATTATCTTTGCAGTCTTTAGATTTCTCTCCTTTGAATCATGCATGAACTTAGAGACCAAACTAACAACAAAAGAAATATGAGGTATCATCAACCTTCGAAGAATCACAATTCTTAGTTAATTTAATTCCATACTAATAATTAGTAGAAAAAGGATTATAGTCTTATATCTTAACCCTTTTAAATATATCTAGTATACACTTATATTGATAAATGAAGATACCATCATCTAATTGCATAACCTAGATGCCAAGGAAGAAAGGAAGCAAATCCAAGCCTATCATCTCAAATCTATCCTTCAGTTGTGGATTTAAACCAAGAATTGGATCACCATTATTCCTAGTGATATTCAAGTCATCAACATATAGAATAATCAATAGAAATACATCATTCACATGTAGTGAGAAAATACCATGATTTGATTCACAATGCTTGAAACCAAGATGGACAAATAACTTATCAGTATTTTCATACCATGCCCTAGGTGCCCATTTCAAATAATACAAAGATTTCTTCAATTTGCAAACAAAACTATAATCTTGTACAAAACCTAGGGTTTCTCCATATATATCTCCTTAGTGATATCCCCATGTAACAAGTCACTCTTCACATCCATATTATGTACCTCCCAACGAGATCTAGCAGCAAGAGAAAGGACAATTTATACATAATTCATCTTATCTAGAGGAGAAAACGTAATTGTGTAGTCAATAACTATAAGTTTTAAACCTTTGAAGTTAAAAAATGCATATGGATTCTTAATAAAAAAATAAAGAACTACAATGACACACACACACTACACATATATTCACACTGGAAACCCTTAACTAGGAAAACCAACAAAACTTAGAGTCTATTATAGCAAGATTTGCCTCACCCTATGAAATCTTGCACAAAGGTCCTTATTCCATTTCCCTATGCAGACTTATCTTCCCTGTTGATAAAATCCAGAGACAAAAATTAATATTTTTCCACATATATGCATCTTGCACACTATACAACATGCGTATACGCAGGCTACTCCACTACAACCTGCGTACTTCGAGATTTGTTCCAGAAAATGAAATTAAATGTCAGGTTTCCATGTCACGACAAGATATATTTTATCCTTGGCCTTCCATATACTGGAAACGTTCTGACTCAGACCTTCAGTTCCATTTTGAAGGCTATAAAGAGGCCAATTCTGAGTTATGGAAAGGAGGAGAAAGAATTCAAATTTGAGAGAAAAGTTACTATGGAGAAATTATTTAATTCATATTGAGTCTGCATCCTTTTGTCCTTTAAGTCTGAACACAGTGTTTGGACCCCAAGCTCTTCCCCTATTGATTGAGAACCTCATTGTTTCTCTCTTATGAGCTTGCCTTTGGTGGAGGCCCAACTAGAAGAAACTTAGTTTCTCGGTTCCAAACCATGCCGACGCTGAAGTCTGTAGCATTGTCACTTCTGCTGATCATTTATTGATAGAAATACTCTTTTCCTATCCAATTGATATCTTGAAAATATATTGAATTATTATTCCATGGGTGTATTTGTCATGCTTATTAATGGATTATGCTATTTAATGTGCTAACCTTTTATGTTACCACCATATGCTTGATTTTCTTGTTTGTTGATAACTTGTCATAGGTATATAGCTTTGGGTCGAAGTGCTCAACGGTGGACTTCATCGAACATATGGACGAGGTAGGCTTCTTAATTATCTCGCTTGCATATTGGTTTATATAGCATGTTATTGGGATAGAGTTGATTTATGCAGTCATTTCCGTCTGTTGTGGTTTACCCTAGCCATAGAGAGATTTTTCTCATAATAGAATTGGTGACCATACTAGGGATTGAATCTTCTTTCTTAGGGTTTGGCATAGTTTTCTCCTTAGATTGCTCTCGTTTCAATTGTGTTTCTTGTCGCATCATTGCTTGATAGTTTTTGGTCACTCTGGGTCTGAGTTCTCAGCCTTTCTCCTTTGTCTGGCCTTGTTTTGAAGCATATACATGCTTTTTCCCTTGATAGTTGCGTACATACGTTGGTTATCTCACTGCAAGATGCGTATATATGCTTTGTTTGCCTGGATAGTCGCGTACATTCGTTTTCCTTGCTTGTTTTCTGGGTCTGGTGGTTGCTGGGTGGGATTTGATAGTTGTTGAGTCTTCTTAGGTCTCTATAGTGCATGTTAAGTTCTTGTGGGATGACAGGAAACCCTTCTTTGGTTGAATTTCTGGCCGAAGTATTTCTCATCGTTTTTTCATTTTTTTTTTTGTCCTTGTACATCAGGCTGGGTGTTTTGCTTCTTGGTATCCTGCTTGAGTTATCTCTTTTATACATAGTAGGGTTATATATCAAGTTACTTTTCAGTCCATGCATTTTCAATTTTGTTATATTGAAAATACAAAAAAAAATAGGCATTTTGCATTGCTTGGCATTTTTGTATTTCGAATCTTTTTCATTAGCTTAGTGCATACTATGAAAGATTTCATTTTTACTTATGAATTACAGAGTTGAATTTGAAAATTGCATTAGTTTTTAAAATCATATCATTCATAGCCCCCGGGGGGAAACTCAATTGGAAAGTGTCGTGAATATGAAGTGATATGAAGTTCCATGTGGTTTCGAGTTCAAATCCCCCCAACTTATCCTATGTGTCGCATAAGGGGAATCGTGTGCACACTTGGAGGTTATAGTGGTAGCAGTTGGATAACACCACCACGTGTAACGCAAGTAGGTGCCCAACTAGTTGTTGATTCCGCCAGACATAAAAAAAGAAGAAAAAAAACATATCATTCATTGAAAGTTAAAGTTAGGACTTTGAATTATTTTCATATTTACTTTTCTTGTAGAGTCATAACACCATGAGTTTCACTACCATACCTTTTTGAGTAATCACGACCATTAAAATCAATGCTATAATTTAAAATTAACTAGTCACAATTTTACTTTCTAGAGTGCACAAACTAGTCTAGGATTTAGTGCCTTGGAATAGGATTTTGTGAGTAAACTTCTCCAAGGAAATTAAATTGACATATGTGTCTGAATCAGGGAGTGAATAAATACATTGTATAATTCGTAAGATCAGGAGGCTCTGCTCACACCGGAGTTAATCACGAGGTCGCACGAAGTTGGTTGAAGGGATATCCCCCCGATACCTTCCTAGCGTCAGAGATATTTCTGGGGATCTATTCATATCTGGGGATCTTGTTAGTGCCCTTACCTCTTTGAGAGGCGGTGATTTCAAGGTTTATGGATTTTCTACCCTGCCCATATGGTGGACCTGACTTACGATTGCTTGCCTGTGTATCAGTTATACAATGGTTTATTAGTTGCTTGAATTAGGTGTCTCATAGGTTACTTGAAGGGGTTATTCTGCAGGTACCCTGGGTCAGATAAGGGTCGGAAAACACACAACCTTTATGGAGGATTACCTCTCTAGGGGGAACTGACTGACTGGTTGTTAAGCCCATGAAGGCCCTTATAACTGATTCTGTTACCTCCAATCTTTAGAAGGAAGTCTCAGGCCCCTCTTGGGCATGACATACCATCTTTAGGGAGGGAGGCCACTCAACCACTTTACCCAGTTTGTATGCATATTGGTCGTTTGAATTTTGGTGTGCTCTTTGATTACTAGTGGGCCTTAGGATATATTTTGTATCTTTAGAGTCTTGAGTCATCGTGGAGTCGGACCAGCCTCCCCGCTGGTCCCTTCGATTGTTATAATTACCACCGGTTTTCGAGTCTTTTACTTCTAAAAGACATAGTGTTATTATACGTGGTACACACACATCCATTGTTTAGACTTGTGATTCTACAAGGATGAGTATTGAACCTAGTCTTCAGAACATTGGGAGCCCTTCAAATCCCATATCTACTATAGTTAATGGCACCCCTTCGACTCCTGTAACCTCCATGGTTGTAGTACCAGAGACATCTATCATTACTATGGCTCGACCTATAGTAAATGCTCAAGCTACTGCCTTGAACCCCTTTGGGTCTCTTGGCCACTCACCGGGCTACAATGTTCATTCCATCCCTATGGCTTCTAGTCCCTTTTCTTATGGTATGCCCAACTTTACTTCGCAGTTTTCAAACTCCATCCCAACTGTTGGCCCTAATGCTAGCATTGGGCTTGGGGGCAGTACACCTCCCTACACTCATTTTTCGTTTGGTGGATCTCTAATCCCTCAAATGACTCCTAATATGGGAGGCATTCCTGCTTTTAACCCCGGGACTAGTCCTCCTACTTCTGGGTGGAATAATCAACTTGGAAAACAAGATTCAGCTCAAGTTCCATCCTACAACCCTACCTCCTCGGTGCATATTCTGACCAATACATTTGGCATGACGATTCCGCCTCTATCCTCCGGATTCCCACCCGGAGGAGGTTAGTTTCATGCATTGGGAAACCCCCAACCTAGATCTAATCCGACCGGGGGAAATTTATATAACCCTCAATAGAACATTCCTACTGGAATGATGCCCAGCCCACCTTTTATGAATCATCTTAGAGGAGGGATTTATAACGTCATACATGGCCATGGTGCTTACCAGAACCCTGGATGGCCTATAGTTCCTCAAGCACAATATTTCCAGGGAGCTTGGGGCTAGATGTTGCAACCCTGTCTCCCTTTTCTGGCCACACTTAATATGCCAGACTTGCCTAAGTTAATGAATGACCCTATGAGTCATGATCCTACATGGCCCCCCGTCCCCACCAAGCTTCCTTCAGACATCCTGAAGTTTGAGGGTAAGAATGGAGAGGATCTCGGTGATCACGTCACTACCTTTCACCTTTGGTGCTCATTGAATTCCCTTAATGACGATTCTATTCGATTAAAATTATTTCAACGCACCCTCATCGAAGTTGTTGTGAAATGGTATATTGAGCTACCTAGGGGGCATATGGGACTTTTAGTCAGTTGGTGATGGTCTTCCTTAACCACTTCCATTTGCCCATTCGTTATGATGTTGGATTAAATTTTTTGTCAACATTATGCCAGGATACCGCCACTCATATCTCAGACCATATCCAGGAGTGGCGTAGATGGAAGAGGTTGATTAAGACCCCTATACCCCCGACCTTTCTTTTATAATGGTTCCTTAGGTCTTTGCACACTCCTATATCGAAGGACGTTGTTACTTCTTGGGTTACCAATGAGGAAGAGGCGATCTTTAGAGCCCAACAGTTAGACTTGATATACGCTCAGTCTGAGATGTTATATAACCTTCTTCCGGATGCACCACGGTCAAATTACGACCCTAGGAAAAATCCTGGACCTCATGTTGATGGAATTGTAGGTGTCTCCAATGTAAAGTCCGTAGACTTAGTGACAATCCATATGAAAGAGTTGTCTTTAAGCTAGTTTGCAGGAGGACCAACCTTGTTTGTGTCTTCCAACCCCACTCATTCGGCGGATGTCCACTTCGTGCAATTGTTGGCCAACCCAAATGGTAACCAAAAGATAGGAGGGAACAAGAAGAAAGGACGTAATAACCGTAAGGGTGGGAAAAACGGTAATAAACCCAAGGACAATAATAATAATGAGAAGACGGGTAGTAATGTTGGAGAGGGAAAACGATAAAGGCGTAAGGTGAAGTTTTTCTGTAAGCTTTGCACATATGATCACCTTACCCATTTATGCCCCAAACTTGTAGAAGCTGTGAGGCTATTATCTCAATCACCTGTCGTGTTGACGAATCCATTCCCACATAATAAACACCTAGCCTCGAGCTCCTTGAACGCTGAAAATGCGGCTAGTGGAAGTCAAAACCCACAGTTGCAAGATGGCGACCGTTTATGTATCAATATGGTCGATGCGAAATTTAATGTAGCCACTCGATATCGAGACTATAGTCTTCACAAGATATTCCTGGTCTAGAATCTCCTCCTCCTCCTCCAGATACGAATTTACAGATTGAGAAACCAGAGCCACCGCCTCGTATTTCGAAAGGGGTACTCAAGCTCTCTACCCATAATCCAAATGCTAGAGCTGCCCAAAACTACTCTATTGTTGAGGACCTGGGTCAAACCGCTTGTGCAATGTCAACTTTGGAGGTACTCCAGACATGTCCTTCATAAAGGAATGCCTTACTCTCTGCCTTAGGAGATCTAGAACCCAGTGGCTCAAAAGTTATCAAGTTAGACGTGTAACACCCTGTTTCCCCCAAATTGTAAATATAACTGAACTGGCCAAGGACTATGGAAAAACTTATAAATATGAATATGTGATGTAAATGGACCTGCAAAAAGAGGTCAATGAATGTAAATGACAGTTTGAATTTA